>WOGO01009214.1:0-10309 GCA_015342085.1 Leptinotarsa defecta
TTTTTTCTTTCGTGTAATTCAATGTTTATATGAAAGTAGCTGTTTCAGGAGGACTTCCTTTCAGTTTGTGTCTGAAAATTACTTCTTTGCAAGATCTACACATCTATGTATAGAATTACTTAATTTAAAATTGATTACTTCCTTCCTTTTCTTGGAAGATTCCCTAATCCCGTTTTTTTTGGTATCAAGATGGAGTAGTAGAAAGCCAAAAACTTTTTTTCCCTAAAATTAATCACTCCTAAAAATATAACCCCTTCAATTCATACATAAATATATATTTTAAATTCATCCAAAAATGACACGTCATTATACTCTCATGATAGTAGCGCATAATGAGACGTGATTCAAAAATATAACAAATATAAAAATCAGTGTCACTATTTTTGAGTTTGAAGGTGCAAGTGGCTTTAGAGGTTTATAAATCCTGGATATTACGGCTGCGTAAAACATATTCATGTTGACTCAGGTAGTTTGATGTGCTAATACCTGTACCTGAATCAGGTAAATTGCGTGAAGCATGTTTATGTTGACTCAGGTAGTCTAGTGTGATACTACATGTATCTGGATTAGGTAAATTTCCAAACATTTTTTTGCGTGCCAGCATGCTGTTTGCTATTCTTGAACTCATCAGAAAGGAATTCCACAGTCAGTTGAGGGTCACAGCTTCTTCCTTTATGTTGAAATTATCTGGTTTTTGTGGATCTCTACTGCCTTCCGTACCAGTCGACTAGGGTATCCCCGATTGAAGACAACGAATTTCGTGTTTTCAAACAGAATCATGTGGTTTCTTTTCCACTGCAAACTTGTCCGTTTGGCCTACTCTGCAATTTCTTCCTTGCTCCTTCAACCTTGTTCCAATGGATTTTTTAGTAGTTCCGAATGCTGCTTTCCACAAGTGCATACAGTGCACTTATGGGAAGCAAACCTGAAAAATAGTGACACTGAGAAACTTGGCCGCGAAAGCTTTTGTTTTATCAATTATGAATATTTTGTTAGCTCTACATCACCTGGTGGATCGAAATTATTTTCACTCATTTCGTAATGTTAGGTAAAATGAAAATTCGACGTCGAAATTTCATACCCATATAATTATTATCGAGAATATATTTAGTTGTCTACTGACCCAAATTGCAAATGTCAACGATAGTGCAAAAACTGTTATAATTTACTCACGTATTTACTTAAGAAAATGTAACTTTCTGAACAGTATAATTATTCATGCTTAATTGCAGTATACTTGTTTGCTAACTAATTATCATTTCAACCTCCAATTGATTATAACATTTCAGAATAAGATTGTAGTTCATAACTATGCTCGAGAATATATCAGTGACAATTATTACTATTATGACACTCTAAGGATGATGTAATCCATAAATGGAAAAAAATGTATATCATAATGATCAAAAATTAATAATGAATTGGAGGAAAAGAAATCAGATTCTTATATTACGTGGTTCGAGATCACTGTGATACTTAACATTCCTTTCCTGTGAGAAACAGGGGGAAATGATGGACTAGATGGACCAGAATATTTCGAGTATTTTAGGTGCAAGGATAACCAGGAATTATAGACAACGAAAAGATGTTGAAGCTTGTCTTTGCAGCAGACCGCCTAGAAGAGCCACATTTCTGTAATGGTGATGTCATTGTATCTACTTCTTCAGGACAGCTGAGTTCAGCAATGCATTTCTGATTCAGACCAGTAGAATTGAAAAGATCTGTAGCTGATCAAAACAGCAATGTCTTGTGTTAGATCATGAATGATTCGTTTTTGGGCTTTGTTTTCAACTAGGTGCCTAAGATGGAAGCTACTAGGTATATGATTCTCGGTTGGTGCTCAATGTTGAAGCTTGGCTTCACAACTGATCCCCTTGGAGAGTCTCGTTTATCTTTGATATTCGTTAATTGAGTCTTCTATCGATCCTACAGATGGCGTCTTCGTAAAGGAAGATACGTCCAAGATTTAGCCTAGCACCACTTATAACGCTTATGGCGGGTCGAAAGAACGCAGCCTGATGTTGTATCCTGAATGCTTTGTTTTTGGGCTCTGGTTTCAGCCTTATATGTATAAGACCTGAACCAGATACAGTAACAGATGGAAAATATATCGATAAGGAAAATGAAGAGCAGTAGATTTTGTAAACTTCCATAGAAGAAACAACCAAGAAAAACTGTTCACCTCAAAATGATTAGGCTACTCAGGATGCATACCAAAGATGTTATCAAGAAGTAATGGAACAAAGGGATCGAGGCAACTCGTTATGTTTTATGCGAATGTGAAACATCGGATCACAGGAGTCAAAAAATGAATCAACAATCCAAATTAAGTTTTGACGAATACATCCAATACGTGACCTGAACAGCCTAGTAGAGAAAACTGACTGGGAGTCACTGGAAAAGATGGAAAGAAAAACTCAGTGAACCTGTGAGGGTCACTTCATAAACTTTTTGTTTTTTTTTGTAAACGGAACCTATTTTGGTTTGAAAGATGCAAAAACCTCAATAAACTTTGGAAAATCAACATTTCTGATAAAGAATATGATTCATAGCATGAAATATTGACCCTACAGTGCAGATGTTTCGAATAAAACAATTGATTTTGAAAATTATGCCTGAATCACATTTTCGGAAACATTTCCAATTTAATCACTCCTAAAAATATAACCCCTTCAATTCAAATTTCCAATTTTGTTTTTTTCACACCAGGCTTCTTTGCCATAGTTTTTTCGACTTCGCCGGTGATAATATTATAATTGCTGCTTTCGTAACATTTTTCATTTTCTGACTTCTGGATAAGAATTGAATGGAATACACACCAATGTTGAAGAGGTATGTTTATTCTTATCAAGACTCTCAACTATGTTCGTACTTCGAAAACCGTACTTCAATTTATTGAAATAAAAACGTTTTTTGGGGTGAGAGTACAACTCGTTTCTTCAACGATTTTTATAATTTTCATAATTATGCATATGATGTTGATGGGGCGATAATTGTTTGGTGGAGATTTGAAACCTTTCTTGAAAGAAATTTCCAAAGTGTCATACATAATTTGTATCAATTGATAAATCGTCATTGTATCTGTTAATTAACCACCAATTCACAAAAAATTTCCATTTTGTTTTTCATATCTACATTATATGGCATACACATTTTTGAAACAATAAGCACTAGACACATGGTACCTGTAATTATCTGGGACGATCTCTCCATTAGACCATGGCCATCTAGCCCAGATTACTATATTTACCATTCCACTTTCCGTTATGAAAACTCCAAACTTCTGGATATATGACACAATTTTTTTTCTATTTTGAGACCCTTACATATGACCCAATTGATTGCTAAAGTTGAAAAGATATATAAGGCAATGGGATACGTAATCTTAAGTTCTTGAACATCAAAGCAATTCCAGTCCAGTAATTGATAATGTCCCATGAAATGACTTCACACGTAAACGAACACAAACGCGTAAGCCTGCATCTCCACAAAGAGCTGCATGCAATATCTTGAAAAACAAGATCGTTCTCTGCCGCTGTCAGCAAGAAAACAATTTGATCAGGTGTGAAGTCTTTCGCATAGGTATGTTTTTGTGAAGTACTGAATAATACACCCAAGAACGGCTTTAATTTGCAAACGGTAGCACAGAATTACTCGAGTATATCATTAAACGCTCGACTGCAAATAAAAATTAATTTTAAGTGAAATTCTCACGGTACAAGAATGCAGGCGTAGAAACTGTGATTAGCGGACATACTTGAATGCCATCCCACTTCCGAGTAAGATCTTATAAATACTGTAAATGTTTTAAAAGAGAATGGATGGCTATCAGTCACCGTAAACCAATGGCGTACAATTTCTCAAATGACTTGTAGCTGAAAATGAACGTTTTGAACTAGAAGTGGCCGTATAGTATCAGCTCTTGGATAGACTTCTGAAATTTAGTCTAGTTCAATACCCCATTTTTTCATTTTCTAATATACAAAAAATGAAAAATATTTGTTGAGGTATATCAATAAATATCATAGTGTGATCACCCCCCTCACGATCCCGTAAATAGTGGGAACCGCCGCTGGTGATATTAGTGGGTAGCTCTCACACAAGAAAGTTTAAAGCTTACATGCGTGAATGTTCCTTATGCTGCAGCTCACATGAGAGTTGTACTGTAGATAATACCACTGTGTGTGGCAGTTTAAGGTATACTTATAAATGTTAGTGAACTCTACAAAATTGGAATATATCTGAGGTAACAAGTAACAGTTCTGTTAAACAATTGTATGAACTTGATGAATAAACAATTTTTCAGCCCATGCAAAGGAAAGAACACGCATAATCCTTTAAAAAAATAATCCGAATCAACCGAATTTATAAAGAAAGCCATACACTAAAGAATGTCTGCAACGAATGAAATTATTCTTCTAGAGATAAAGAAAAACAAAGGAGAATTAAAGTTGCTTATTATAGCCGTAGAAGTAAGGTTAACTACCAAAGTAGAAGATCTGAATAGGAGAATTAATAAGGTTAAAAATGAAAAACAAACAAATAACTGATGAAATAGAGAAAATGAATAGGAAGTGTAGGGAAAATAATATCCTTATTTAGTGGAATCAAATAAAGAAACTGGTAGATGTTGATATTACTGAGAGTGATCTCAACAATATCTACCCCATTTCTCAAGAAAGCAGATATAGGTACTGAGAAATGTAAAAAATCTGAGGGAGACCAGAATCTCCATAGCAAAAGATCTAACAGACAAACAATGGCATCAAAATAGTATCCTAAGAAAACGCCTGAACTCAGCTAGAAGAAACAAAAAGTGGACTGCTTCATCAAGGGAAATCGACTACACTAAATGGTGAAAGCTATTCACCTAAAAAATTCAAACACAAAGAAGAAGTTGATACTGAAATACTGTCTGCAACAGAAACCAAACACCCTAACTCAACAATCCAGTGGAAAAACATTCAAAAATGAAATCAAAACATGTAACAATAGCAATAAGAAAAATTAATATTTAGGAATCTTACTGTTTACCTGTACTTATTTATTTATATTTAATTATCTACAATTCCGTATACTTTACACACTAACGCCATCTACTAACGCTGATGAATTCATCGAAAATTTACGGTAATATCTGAAACAAACAAAGCGAACATTATCATGTGAAACCCATCTTACAATTGGTGATATAAATATGAATCTGAATGAAGACTCAGAATTGGTATCAAATTATTCAGATTTATTGGCGGAATACAACTTTATTTCATTAATCAATAAAGATACTCGAACACTAGGTCATTCCTTCAATTGCATAGATCACATATTTTATAGTAGTACGGAAAATCATGAGGAAGAAATATTTAGTGATCTTCGACAACTGATCATAAACATGGCTATTCCAGTTGTGAATGATGAAAATAGAATAAATACCGAACGTATTAGGAAATATATAAATAACAATAACTTGAGGCGAAGTATACACAACTATAATTGGAATTATCATTACGAAATTGAATATATAGACCGGAAAACTGAGTATCTTACAGAAAAAATGAATCATCTCATCACAAAAAAATACAGTGATAAGAAAACAGAGAATAAAACTGAGAAAACTTCAGCAGTGGAAAACACAAGGACTAATAAACTCTATACAGAAAAAATCAATTATATTCCGACTATAAAACGACTTCGAAAATATAACAAAAAACAAGCGTAAGTATTTAAAGCATATAAAATTACCCGATAAAAGTATAAAAATCCAATTTCTACAAGAAACAAATTAACAAAAATAAAATTAATTCAAAAAACTCATTATTTTATGACGATATTCATATAAGTTGCAGTTATAGAGCCTGATTGTTGACTATTATACTTCATACTAATAATACCGTCTATACTGTAATACTGTAACTAAATGTCTGGGAATCTCATGCGCTACTCTAGAATCCTGAATAGGTGTCCCTGACTTGTTTGGTTAGATTTTGTGGAAAAATATACAAATGCAGACCTAAAATTGAATAAATTATTTTGTATACTGCTTTTGTTCATTTGCTGTTGAAACAATGAATTATTATTATTTATTACAGTTGTCAAAGAAATGTGATTGTTGTGTGAAAGGTGCATGCAACTTACTTCTGAAAAAAATTTCTGAAAAGAAAGGAAATAGTCTTTGCCATCTAAATGATTCAGTTATTTTTTATGAACTTCGTACGCGATGATGATAAAAGACAGGCGGTTTGACGTGGGTGCTTTGTTCGCTCACTCAAATTGGCTGCCTGTTGGTCTGTGGTTCAAGCCCTACTCTGAACGATCGATTTTCACTTGCTATCATCCAACCCGTGTTAGGAATCACACGTTGAAAGGTAAGACCTCATTAATTCTTAGCTCGCGCAAGTTTCGACTTCTGAGGGTTGTCGTTCGTAGGGGTGCGACAGCTGGGTAACGGAAAAATAGACAGATTTTTTCATCAGTGAAAAAAATCAAGTGATTGACGGATCAAACCTCTATTCATGCAAAAAGAACTTACCTCATTGACGCTATTTTTAATTAAAAAAAAAGAGAAAAATGGTTAACCAGTCGCCTAATGTTGTTCGTGACTTAGATTTTGCAAATTTTTTATTAAAAAATCTGCAGAAATCAAGCACCTCATTATGATATTCTTATTCTTCGAATATGGATTTACCAACTCAAATAAATCTACAAGTATAGTTTTGCCAGATTCACTGAAGGAGAAATGTACGTATATAGCAGTATCATCCATATACATGTATTGTTCTCAAAAATAATGTTAAGTCATGCATACATAGATGCAAGGACACCGTGTATAAATGTGGCTCAAGTCACCCTCTCATGAAGTATGCGGTTCACTAAGTAGTAATCATAAATGTTATATTAGAAAAATTAGTGCACCCTTTGTCTACGGATTGCACCATAATAAAAAAGTATTGCATCAGTCACTACGTAGTTGCCCACTAAATGCCTCAGCATATACAACACATTTTCAATGATTTTCTAATAATAGGAAAGACATTAATTAACATCGTCAGTTTCTGATCCTATAAATATGGGACACCAAGAGGACGCCTCAACTCTTGATAACTTCGCGACTATCCATGTATTTAATTTCATGATCAATAAACTTTATTTTTGAAAAGTCAAAATCAATGAAAACCACATAACAAATTGGCCCAATCGGTAATATCTTGGAAAACCAAACAGCGGTAGTCTCCAGACTTTCGACAAGAACAAGAAACAAGCACCAACCCCAGTGTACAGGACCGTCTCTTTAGCAAGAAGAAATCCGCATGAGTCGTCGCCGTTTCCCATCCATTGCGAAGGAATCACTCCAGGAAACACGTGTATGTTGTCAAACGCTGCTCATCTTGCTGTAGCCAGAGCTCATGAAGTAGGATTTCCACCTCACCAACCAACCGAAAGCCACACAACCTACGAGAAACCAACACGAGTAGCATAAGGAAACTTGGAAACTATAGTATCCAAATTACCAATAACCCTTCAGACAATATCAATCCCCAATTACGACAAACCCAGTATACAGACAAGCTATTAATAGACCCACCACGCGTACCTCAATCAACGCCGATAACCGAGAAATTTGCGACATTTATCAAAACGAATACGAGCCACGTTCAAATATTGAACAAAGTGAGAGAACAAATATTCGCTTAACTCCGATTCCGAGCAACCTTTATTACATAATCAGTATTAGCAACTTTATGATATTATTTGATACCGAAGCAAGAATATCACATTTCAACAAAAAAAACGTCGAGATTTATACAAAACGATTTGAAGAAAATATTAAATTAACCGGAGTAACGAAAGGGAAAATAGTAATAACTGAATCTGTATTATTTACGATTTAAATATAAGTTTTAAGGAATTTAAGGATACAATTTTTTGGAGTAGTAGTAGATATGAAAAATCGACAATTGAAGTTAAATTACTGCACGATCCCATTAAGAAAAACAACAGAAAATATTGAAGGTGATCAAAAACCGAAATTAAAGTCAATTGAAAATAACAAACTAGAAGTGACACAAAATCAGAACCTAGAGGAGAAAAATTATTTAAATCAAAATCAAAAATGAGAAACACAAAAGCTTTACTGTTAATGAAAATAAAATTCAAAATGAAATTTGTCTAAATCGCTCAGAAGATAAAAAAGTTTGCTCCGTTTAGAACATCTCAATGAAGAAGAAAGAGAATTAATTGAAAATTTTTGTTCAAAGTTCTCAGATATATTTCATTCAGGAGATTTATTAACATTTTCGAGTGAAATGAAACTTTCTGTAAAATTAAAAGAGAACGCACAACTAGTCTCAACGAAATCTTACACGTTCATAAAATTTCAAAATTATTAGAACAAAATATGATACGGCCCCTGTTTGGATATTACCTAAAAAACTTGACGCATGTGGAAAACAGAAATGGCGCGTTGTAATCGACTATAGAAAATTGTATGAATTTACAGTGGATGATGAATTCCCTTTCCTAATATTTCAGGCCTTTCAGATCAGCTAGGAAAGTATCAATACTTTACAACAATTACTTAGCATCAGGGTTTCACCAAATTGAAATGGATCCTAATGACAGAAAAAACTGTATTTTCTGTAGAAAATCGTCTATACGAATTCCAGAGGAGAACACGTTTCAGCGCATTTTAGATAATATTTGAACTTGGGAACAAAAGGTGTCTAGTTTATGGATGACATAATAATTTATCCCCCAACAACGAGAAAAATCTGAAATTAGTTACGTGAAGCTAATTCAAAGATGCAACCCGATGAATGAGAATTTTCGAGACAAGAAATTTGCATATTTAGGACACCTTATAACTGAAATCAAACCTAGAAAAAGTTAATAGCATAATAAATTTCCCAGATCTTGTAAAACGCTAAAAAGCCAAACAATTTTTAGGGCTAGCAGATTATTACTGAAAATGTATTCCAATTTCTTTTAAAAAATTCAAATCAATGACACATTAATTGCAAAAAGATGTAATATTCAATTTTGGCAGTGAATGTAAACTTGCATTCCAAGAACTGTAGAGTCAACCACAATTCTGATATACCCTAACTTTGAAGAACCCTTTATTCTAACAACAGACGCATCTTCCTTTGCAATAGGAGCAGTGTTATCACAAGGACCCATTTACCTATCGCCTATACATACAGAACGTTATGTCTCACCGAAACAAAATACTCCACCATAGAGAAAGAATTGATAGCTTTGAACATTTTCGTCCTTTTCTTTACGAAAGAAAATTCAATTTCATAGTAGACCATCGCACTTCAACGTGGTTATTTTCTACCGAAGACCCTGGCAGTCAATTAGCCAGATAACGATTGAAACTAGAAGAACATCAATTCAATGAAATTTATAGACCCCGAAGAATACACAAAAACTCGGGCGCTTTGTCGAGAATTAAAATAAATTGTTTCAAAAATGCACAAAATTTCTTTCAATAATTTCTGCAATTGAAAATGAAAATCAAGAAATTTCATATACAGAAACTGAAATTGACTCATTAATTATTTCTAATTTATGTTTACTAATGATCAATTTTTAGATAAGGAACATAAAGACATAGGTAATCGTTTTTCTGTGTTGACACGATCGCGGCTTCCCATCTAGCCGGAAGTTCGAAATCTGCTGGAACTGCAGCATCGTCTGGCGAGAAATTGAAAAGAAAAAAATACCAAAATCTTGGTAACAACTATCTGTTCCATCCAGTAGCGGTTGAAACTTCTGGTGTTTATGGCCTGGAGTCTCTGTTATTCGTTCATGAACTCGGAAGGAGAATAGGCCAAGCTACGAAAGATCACCGTTCTACCTCTTTTTTGATAGAAAGAATTAGTATCGCTATTCAACGTGGCAATGCTGCTTCGGCCCTTGAAACTATTACTCCTTCACATAATTTTGATGATATCATGCATTGCCCTAATTTCAGTCCGGAACTGAAATATCTTCAAAACAAGCCGAGATATGTGGATATTCGTCAGTTCCCTGTCAAGGTTAATTCACAAATCGATCCCTCTACGAAACCCTTCTTCACTTGGAAGGATCGATCGCAGCTTGAGAAATGCTTCTTATGGGGATCATGTGAAACATGTTCTTCCTTACGAATCAGTAGAGAGTTTTCCTGAAAATCTAGAGAAGAAATATGGATTGGATAATTTTGGGAAACACTTGCTACATGAAAAGCATTTTACAATTGTTGTTCATGACGAAGAATTTCAAGAACGAGGTTCCCTACTTATTCATCAAACTCAAACACCTGTTC
>WOGO01009215.1:0-10308 GCA_015342085.1 Leptinotarsa defecta
AGGCCGAGACCGCATATGCTGGACATGCTGATAGCAAGTGCATTAGGGTCTCGGGCGCCTCGCGGCAGGCCCTGCACCTTGTGTCAGGAACCTCTATACCCATCATGCGACTGCGGTAGACTAAGGTGTTGAAGACACCATCCTGGCAAGCCATGATGAACCCTTCAGTTTACGACTTCAGCCCACTCGACCTGAGGAAAGCGAAATTCAGGCGCTCTGATAAGCCAAGGTCTTCAATGTGATTAAAGAAGACCCCATGCTTTGGCCTATTCTTGTGTTTCCGTTGTGGTGAGGTGCATTTTGCTGAACGGATTCCAGCTCAGTGACAGAGTTGTGATCACCTCGTTCAGTGTCAAAAATTAAACCTAGTTCATCAGCTGCTCAGGCATCTGCCCTACAGAGAAATGCTTCAATTCCTGATTTCTCATGGTCGCGAACCATGCAGAGAAGGGGATCCGAACTCTTGATGACTTCACAGGTCATTCTCTCATGTAGACACTCCAAATTCGAAAGTCCACGGTATCCCTGTTGTCGAGGGAAGTACAACCGTGAAACGGACGATTTGGGATGCAAACTCCTATAAGGATGCATCATTTTCTGGGTCTTCACGTCGAGTTGAAACAGCTCCTCCCGAGTCCACTTCACTACTCCAAATGGGTAGAGTAAGATTGGAACGGCAAGCATAGTTGTTGCAGCAACTTCCGATGATCAGATCTGTCGAAGTTTGTGCTGATACTTGCCGTGGAAAGAGTTCTTAACTGCTGTTACCTCTTGTGAGTGGCGTTGTTCCAGGTGAGTATACGTCTCTCCGGTATCCAAATGGTGTCGGATGCTTCCATCCTCTCCGTAGTCTCCGCATCGTCCTGTTTTGAGATGGACCATTGCACATTTATCTATCCCGAATATCATACCGATAGCATGCGTGCTATTACCACCCTCAAGGACTGATGGAGATCCTTCTCTTCAGAATCACGAATTTTGAGACCATCCATATAAAACGAATGGGTTACCTTATGCCTCCGGTTTCCGAGGGTGCCACAGTTATACCCTCGAGTATTTCTGAGTGCAACCGATAATGACAATAGTGAGATGCGTAAGAGAAGGGTACTGGAAAATTCGCCCTGAAATACACCCCTTCTGAAAGTGACCCACCCTGTTTGGACTCTTGCTTGACTAGATGTTATAGTGAAACGAGTTCGCCAGAGTGGTATCAGTTTTTCAATATATCTTACTATTTTGTCGGGTACCGCAAGGTTCCAGATTGTTATTATTATTATTTTTATTTTTCAATCTTAGTTTGCGTAGTTTTTCGCCCCGTATCTCAGAAACAAAGCGCCATATCAAAAATAATCAGAGGACAAAATATCTTTAGAATAGTCCAGGGAATAGTCCTTCAATTTTTTGCCGCATGTTTAATAAACACCTTGTAGATTGATTGGGGATGCCATTTGAAAAATCAAAGAAGAGGATACTTTTTTGAAAGATGTACGGATTATATCGTTGAAAAAAGATGGTTCATAGCGTTCAATGAAATGTTTTCAACTTATTCACTTATTGCGGCAACTAGAGTGATCAATACATAATGCATTCATTTCTCTTCATATTTTTTTTGAAATTGAACATACTGAAAAATTCAAAAACATAATTTTTCAATATTCTTGTCAATTACCGAGAAAATGAAGACGCACTCCAATGACCTGAGTATTGAATTAAAGAATGTGAATGACGTCACGCTAAATTCAATACAGGCTAGGTAAGAACCCAGGTACACAAAATATAGGTATTTCAAGTTGTAAAAACATATATGAAGCATTTAATGAGTAGATTTCAATGAATAAATCTCACAATAAAGAGTTTCTTGAATACATTATGAATTTCTATTCGATGGTAACGAGAAACAAAAAAATAATCGGATAGTTACAGAAAACTTCGAAGACAGTATTTCTTTAAAAAAAAAATTAAATTCAGTTTATCCATTCATCAACGTTCGTATGATATGGAAATATGTATAAATAGACAAAAACATAAGTAACTTTTTCCTGACACAAACAGAAAAATATTACCCGGAATTTTTTATTAATTCTGTAATGTTATAAATTGATGAGTATGATTCAATTTGAATTTTATTTTTTCTTCTCTGGAAAATGTAAATGAAAGCTCAGATTTGAATCGCCGTGTGATCCTTTATACGTTCGAAATAATCGTGAACATAAAAATCATTGTGTTCGTGAACCCTTTCAACCTCTGACTCAGACATCGAGCTTTTATCAGCAGAAATACTCAATAAATCTAATTAAGTAGCCACAGCAGCAGAGTTTGCATGCATCTCTTCTCAGAAACAACCAAGGGAATATCATAAACTATTATTTTTTTCTCATAACAAAATGCATGAAATTATCTAGATGGCTGCCCGCTTTAATTTGTACAACAAGATCACAAATTGCAAATAAAGATCTATGATAGTGGAGTGTATCCAATAGTGCGAGCAACAATGTTGTTTAATGGATAACAAGATCAATTTTGGGATGTAAGATAACGTGATCTAGGAATGCGGGGTTTATGAAGGAGAAATAAAAAGTTGTGATACTGAGAAGTATAGTTGATTAGGTTCTGAATGTTGAAGGACTTAAAAATATGTATTTTCAATTAGCGTTATTTCAAAATTAATATGGAATTCACATGTCACCAAAAACAACATTTTGAGAATCAGAAAGAATATGTGACATATTTCAGCGTGATTTTTGAACTCAGACAATCAACATGTTAAATTCACCTGAAAAAAGCTGAGGCATTACAAAAAAAATAATCAAGATTATGTACAATGACTACCCCTCTAGTTATATCTTTAGAGAACCAAAACTACTTGATGTATGACGATTTTATATGTATAAAATAATATTGTATATTTTTTGAAATGAAACATATCTGCAACAAATTGGTCATAATTATAATACTCGCACTGAAGCGAAAGGTGATGTACAACTGAACGCAAGAAAAAAGTCAATCTTACAAATATTACAGTGAAATTATTGTCAACTACTTACCTGATATGTACAATATTTATGGAATAAATAATATTAAACTGATGAAAACCATCTTCAAAAAGTATCTGTTTGATGCCAATAGAGACATTGTTCATGATATACTCACAAAATAATAAATAATCCTCGTTTGTTATTTAAAATAAAATATATCCCTTGTCATTGTTCGTCCGTACTCGTATACTGTTGAATGCATTTTCATACAGATATATGACATACATTTCATTTTGAAAATTCACTTATTGTCCTTCAGGCTTAGTTTCATTTTTTTAATTTTCATCGCAATGTTTGAATGTAAAATCAATTCTGCACATTAGTTATGAATTGCGCAACTGAAGAATTATCTATGTTTGTTTGTACTGCATTGTTTTTATGTTACTGTCATGTCCTGTTGTATATTCATAAATAAACATTGTTATTATTATTAATAATATGAAATGAATCACTGAACATTTCAAGTATGTATATACAGTACATAGACTCGTACATGGAAATCACCAGAGGTTATATAGAAGTTGAAAACGTCGTGATATTTTTATACGCTCGTATATGATATTTTCAAAGAGTGTGTCGAGAAGAGATACATACATTTTTGCATTTTCTGAGAACATTAACTGTAGTAATGTATATTTTTTTGAATCGTCAGAAAGTAGAGATTTCAACGAATAAAAAGCACACTGACTTTTCGAAAAAACTGATATTTTGATGCGAGAGTTTTTGATTGAAACTTAGGGTGCTTTTTTGATATTAGGTCAAAATAGGGCGAAAAAATGAATATTTTCAATCAAATAAATTACAGTGTATTTGGGACACGAAAAGGTTAGTTCTCACTAAATTTGGTGAAAACAAATTTTTTGTAACAGATAAAAATAAAAAATCAAAAACTTGGTTATTTGAATTTTACAAATAAATTTTGCGGTTATGTGAAAAAATAGTGTTCACAAAAGTTGTAGATCTTTTCATTACCTACAACTTTGTTATTCATCTTTTTTCCATAAGACTCGTAGTTTTGCTGGAAATCGAGATAAACCATTTTTACCCTTAAATACTAACCCCCTTTCACTTTCTGAACTCAGATGGAACATTATTTATTTCGAAAACTTTCTTTCCCACCTGAAACTAGTTTCGTAGTGCCGAATATTCCTATTTATTGTGAAATTTGACTCATTTTCGAACACATACACACTAATTTCGAACATATAGACTGATGCAAGAGTTAAAAAATATATATTTCTTGAAATACTATCTACAAGAATCTCTTAAAGTAATATTTGCGCTTTTGTGCAACGGATACATTTTATGCTGAAGTTGACCCTTCACAGAAAAAAGACCGTACCTATTTCTATGGTCCACATGATTTTTGTAGTTACTCAATAACTGAGACCTAGTCAATACAGATATTGAATTAATTAACATAATCTTCACGGAATTGAGTTTAGATGTCAGATGTTGGCAATGACTATTCCAATTCAGGAATCCATCTACATTGATACCTAAAACACTACTACCATCACTTTTTAAACATATGTAATTTACATTGAACTGGAGATTTTCAATTTTTTTCTGGCAATTGTGAATACTAATAACCTGTGTTTCATCGATGTTGAAGGATAAATCGTGGACATTGAAAAAACTGGATACTCGATGTAATGCTCTTGAGCGTTTATTTTCTAAAATTGCAGTATCAGGTGCAGAAACAATCAATGAAAAGTCGCCAGCATAGGATATGCAACTACTGTCTTCAATCAAAGAGGCCTACAGAATGAACAAAATAGGACCTTATATGGACCCCTGTGGTATACCCATTGTTATTTTCGTACGTCCAGTGTTGAATTTGAAAGTTCATTTTTCGTCATTTGCAAAGACACAAATTGCTCACGGTTCTAGAGGGGAGAAAAACACCTCTTATACTATCCATTTTTTAAGCCAGTTTTCATGATTGACTCAGTCAAATGCACAGCTCAAATTACACAGAAGTACTACCGGACATTCACCTGTATCGCGATTGTATAAATAACGGAAGAACTCTTTTTAGTATAAAAATCGGACTGTCATTTGGGCCTACCTACTATTTATTTTTAAGTTTGTTAATCGCACTTTTTCTACAACTGTCATTCAAAGTGACATTTTTAATGGTTGTCAAGAGTATTAAAAGATTTACAAAGTAGCGTGTTTCAACACTAGTGTTAAAAGTGTTTTTAAAACGATTTTTTTCGACCAAATAGCAATAAACAAAACAATCATTCAATTTTCAAGGAAATTTTATACAATACAATTCAATTCTGTTACAAATGTATTATATACATTGATTACATTATTATTATTATTATTTATGAACATTAATTTGGAAAGTACAATTAGAACAACTACTTATATTATTAACTTGCGATGTTGATACTATCTGAGTTAACAGTTTCATGGGCATTAACATTTAATTCTTGAAATGAAGAGGACGATGCTTGGAAATAATTCCATGAAAATCAAAAGATAAGTACTATTTCGATCATTCACGACATTATTTCAGCCTTTTTCTGAGAAATAGATTGATCGATGTAACCTTCAGCTACTGTTGTAGACTTCCATCCTCCGTGCTTCTTATTATTCGTTATATTTGCTCCTGATTCTGCTAACAAAGAAACAGAAGGCTTTCTGAAACGTTGACCTCTATATTCCTTCAGTTCCGGGAGGTTCAGAAACTCAGCAATGGTAGATGGCATTTTCCCAAACGTATTCATACAAACTGGGTTGGTACTACATTTATAATTTGAGTATTTCGAAACAAAAAACTAGATGAATGATACCAGAAAGGCGTAATGCAACGTGTTGAAACAGGGAAAGTTTTTTCCAATAATGCAAAAAGAACGACATATTTTTGTTTTTTTTTATTTGGAATTTCAACAATCAATGATTTATCCATCAATTTAATGTCTTCTATTGATGAATGGCACAGCTTTTCATGCCTGTAGGCTCCATATATTCCGAAAATAGTAGCGACTCTCATCATCAAATATTTTTCATCTGATTTTTTGGGCCTATAACTTTCATTTTTCTGCTTTAAGAATGCTATCACCTAGAAATATTTGCTTGTATCAACACCACTTTTAACGAGCTCATTCGACTTCATCATTCAAAACTTGCTCCACGAAGTTGACAAATTCCATATTTTTGATTTCTCCTCTAGAAAGGCTAAGAAGACGGTTTCGCTAAAATTTCCTTCGACGTTTTTAAGTCTTCACCAGCTAAGAAGATTAGAATATGCGAAAATGTACTGCTGAGCCAATTTTTTTGGTAACAATTCAGTTGAAGCTCTTTTTCCAGCCTCACTTTTTCATTATGAAAGACATTCAACACCAGCAAGAACTTTGAATGTGACTAAATAAAACACGTGAGCTATAAACAATACTGTTTGTTGGTAAACAGGTGATTCGGCATCACCTGACACGGCTACTCCATAGCAAATGCGATAACATGAAAATAGTTAACTGACAAGAGATGTCAAAATGTGTTTTTATAGAGATATTGACTTTATCTATTTTATTATGAAAACAGGACAGATGTACAAAAAACTTTGTATGATATTTCTGTTAAAAGTAAGTTTTATTTTGTTCGTGAAATTGCTCGAATTGCTACGCTCATTTCGCAAATTTTTTTCACTCACAAAATAAAACCTTACTTTCAACACTCATATCATGCATAGCTATTCTGTGAAAGGATGAAGAAATAATGGTTAGGGATTGAAATCACTTCTGAAATATAATGCTGTTGAAAACGTAAAAGTTGTTCCACTCGAAAATGTTCAGATGGAAAATCCTCATAGTGAAAATATTTGACTTGGGTACATTATTCAATACTCTTTCATGTTTGCTTATAATGATCATACTCCTTCGTTTTTTGTATCGTCTGAATCCAACAACATAAAACATAGACCAGACTATAAAATATTCACGATACAGCTCATTTCATTCAGTGCTATCTCCTGGATGATTGCTGCATATTGAGCAGTGCATCTCCCGAACATTCCACGACGAGAGAATTTTCTGCTAGTGGTCACTGCTGACATAATCAGTAGATACTTCTTAGGTTATTTAATGCATGTCAATTTTATCTTCGTTAGTGGGGAGCATGTGATTTTCATTAAATGGGTTCCTGAATACATGGCCGTGTCTCCATCAATAGAGCAGTACACACGTATTCGTATTGTTCGATAGTAGCATTCATGAAGGGTCACGATTTTTTTTAATGAATTGAAGTGAACGTCAATCTATTGTTTGAAAAAATGTCAACAGATATGGAATCTGTGGAATGAAAATTATGAGGCAGCAAATCTACTCGAAGAAAATATGTGTTGCGAATTCGTAAACATTTTCAAGTAGAAATCGAAGAGTAAACTGTATTAGTATCTAATGGTTCACGGGTGTTGGACAAGGCGATATATGCCAGACAAAAATAGAGATACCAATCCCTTTCAAGTGTAATAACTTCCATTGCGATGGGTACCGTGATATATTATTTCATTCGTAGAGATCGAGGTCGAGCACCCCTTTTTCTCGGTGTTGATATTTTGCCAGTTGAAAAAGCGCTGAATTACTTTATGACTGTCGGAACTTTGAGAGTCGTTGTCGTCATGAACAAGTTGGGCTAGACTAAACAAATGTATATATTACATCCTGCCGATGATCATATGCTTGGGAAGGTTTAAAAACGCTGAGATTATGTTTTTGTGGCTAACGTTGTTGACGCGAGGGCTTGAGAGTTTTTGCGGGAGACACAAAAAGTCAGTCACCGGACCCCGTCGAGACGAGATCGGGGGTCTCATCCCTCGCCACAGGATGACAATACACCACACGGAACGAACCCGTTCTATGTTTGCTGTGTTCCACTCTAAGTACGAACTTAACGCGAAAACTTAGGTTGTCTATGCGTTTTTGTAGCCCCACGCACTGTTCGACGTTGCTTTGCGAAATTTCATTCCGAAGATCTCAGCCTTGAAGATGAGCCTCAAAGTGGTCGACACACTGTAATCCAGGATGAGGATTTGAGGACATTGGTGATTCTGATCCATCATCTGATCCAACAAAAACAGCGTGTGGGATGGAGATGAACTGGGCGTCAACTTCTATGCGGTTTTTGAAAGTTGAAAACGTACCGGAAAGGTCAAAAACCATTCAAACGATCAACAAAAAGTCCCACGTTTTGGAGTCTTTTCCGCACTGCTTTTGCGAAACCTGAACGATACTTTTTTGAACGAATCACCACGTGTAATGAAAAGTGGATCCTCTACGATAACAAGAGACGTTCAGAATGGTGATTGAACACCGATGAGCCACGCAGGCAACTTTCAAAAGCAAAAACCCATCAAGAAAGTAAATGGTTACTGTACTTCGATCATCACCGCAGCATCCTATTGTGAGGACTGAATGTACCAAAACTTGCGTCAGCAGTAGCAGGCAATAGTCAACAGAAGAGATCCGATCCTACCCAAAGACAACGCCCATCCTCACGTTTCACAATTCACCGTCCAAATATTGAAGGAATTGATATTACAAATTTTTCGTCGCCCACCTCACTTCCCAGATCTTTCGCCAACAGACTACCATCTTTTCGAGCATTGCTATGAATTTTACTCAGGTAGAACCACCACTAAACAGTACGAGGAAAAACGGTCTTCGTCGACTTGATCGAATTCCGAGCCCAACATTTTTATGCTGATGGACTTATTCGACTTGTGTTACGATCCAAATGGCGAATACTTTCATCAAATTATTCACTGATATTTCACAGTTGAAAGAAGATCTATTAAACGGACAAATTTCTCAAAATGACGTAATATGTTTAAACAATCTGTTAGGAGCATTCGCCGAGTTAATGATAGTCCTGCCTTTCTCACGGCCAACTTTTCAACACTTAATAACAGATTGTTTGCTGAATGATTTTGTGCTTTTATGATCATCTCTTCTGATTGATAAATTATCCCCGGAGACAAGATATATAGTTTGAGAAATCGTTATTTACTCTTTCGAACATTGTATCTCAATTTATTGATAACTGTGTTATGGACTGTTGTTGTTTTATTGCACATATTGTTAAACGACTCACATAAATTTCTTTTTTGTTTAAATACTCTCTCAGTCTTCATTCGAAATGGAAGAAAAGAAAGTTACAGAAAGTGACCTTGATTTTTGAATGAAATAACAATACCGCAACATTTATCTATGATAATACATATTATAATTTTTCCAGAACAAAAATAGGTGGTCCAATTTGTACGGCTATTCTGGATATCAATAGAAATATGAAAACATATCTAATGTAAATATTGCGTCGAAATGCTTTTGTTCATGACAAATTCCTTATTGAATGAACAAACAAAAATTACTGAATTAATTTCTCAACAATATCAAAGAGCATTCTGTTTAAAATCTGATTTTCCGTTAATCATTGTTAATAATGATTGAAAATAAAAGTGTTCCTCAATATCAACATTTGCTATTTTTATTAAAAGCTTTTATTTAACTTGACTTGTATATATGTTAATAAATCTTGCAAGTTTGAGATGACCCACTTTCCGGTATCCGATTGACCTGAAATTTTGCATGCTGGTCCAGAACCGATGACAATGCATATTAATCATAAACGTGACCTGATGCTGCTGCCAGGATCGGCTCCGTACGAGAGATCACCTCAGCGGTAAATAGCAGGGACACGAAATTTTGTATAGGCATTCGTTTATTATTATAGGCAGTTCGTAGGCCCACTATGAAACAGATGCCACATCCAGGGTTGGCTTCAATAAAAAAAATATATTTCTAAAAAAAAAGTAAATCAAGCTTTTACCTTTAAGTACCTACTTCCCGACTCTAAAAAGAAGACAATAAATGGCGTAGTTGGTTGTAAGAACACATATTTATTTGCATTGCGAAAAAATATTATTGTCTACCACCCTTTAAATTCCCAGAGTAAGAGGGTCTATCACGCAATGTGAGCAACAGGCACAAGAGGCATACCATGACTTGCGGAATTTGGTGAGATGTCCATTAAGAACCAAGACATTCTCCAACAAATAGGTATTTAGTTGAAGGGGATTCAAAAAACATTGTTTCTTTGAAGGCGCTATAAATAGGTATTCCTTTGAATTATACTGTTAACAGTCACATCGCACCCATCAATAAGACCGACTTGGTTTTTAGCGGGGTTATTCGTGATATTCTTCAGTTTACTTCGAGAGCGCGTTGAATAAACAGCTATACAACATGGAAGCTAGTTTTTC
>WOGO01009217.1:0-10308 GCA_015342085.1 Leptinotarsa defecta
TGTGTTTTCATTGTATTTTAGAGTTTTCGACTCGAAAATCAACTACCTTAAATTTCGAAGTTTTTCATAATTACCCATGGTGGAAAAATTCAGTTGAAATAACTTTTCCATGGGGTGATCAACTGCTATAATTGTAAAAATAAGTAACTGAAAACCTACCACTGAAAAATAACATGCCGACGCCTATGTCGAGGCGGGAATTCCTTCTCTGTGCTGTTCCAATTGGTATTGGAAATACTATACAATAAAGCTGGATTATGGTCGACGCTTTACTGAGAATCTCACTCTTTTGTCGAAATCATTTTCGTTGAATTCATGGACTACCTTCATTTTATGAAGGAGAAATTTGTGTCGATGGAGAATTTTTGAATCGTTTGTGTTCTATACCCTGACGAAATATAAATTCAAAACTATGAAATAATAAATGTGCACCTCTTTTTATTCAATAATGGAAAAATTAAAGTCACTAAACCATATTACTCAAATTCAGTTATCTTCAAAAATTGCACTTTTCATAGAATGGATAATTTCTTTCACTTGAGTCAATCACAAATACCACTCTATCTGGTTTTTTCAACTCCAAATAAAAAGAGCCCGAAATAAACGTCTTAGCATATACACTGACATCCGAAATCGCACACTAACAAAAATACAGCAATACTAATTCAAGCACACAACAAAATGATTTCAAAAACCATAAATAATATCGATCGTAACCAAAAATTCGAATTAACGCAGTCGTTACTTTTTCACATTGAACAGCGTTTGAGATTCATCGAACAACACCCACATTTGAAAACAGTCAACAAATGTATGGATTAAATTCAGATCGTTTAATTCATGTTTTGGATTAATATTTATGTGTCTGAGATGGAGATAGCTGGTTTTGGCGTGCTATTAAGTTATTGTCGTCTCATAAAGCTGTTTAAAATTGTCATTTATTTTATCATCGAAACAGGGCAACACCTACATTATGAACAATAAGGATCGATTTTTGGGTTTTGGCTTTGGTGACATCTAAGCCATCTACTTCAATATAGTTTAATTATTGCAATATGAACATGGACTGAAACATCCTGGACCACGTAGTTTTTGTTCAAAATTGGCTTGATTTATCAATGTAATCTCCACCAAGAGCGGTGATTTGTGAAACGTGCGGACGAGCGTTGTCGTGGAGCAGGATCAGACCTCTTCTGTTGAACAGTAGCGGCTACTGCTGAGATAATTTATGATACATTTCTTCGATTTTCTCAAAATAAGACACCAGCCGCTGACCACCATACAGTAACCATGTTATTTTTTGGTGAGTTTTTGCGTTTGGGAAGTGCCTTGGTTGCTCATCGATGTTCAAACATTATCCTGGATGTCTCCTGTCTCCAACAAAGGATGGAATCATATTTGACAGGACGAAACCAACTGGTTGAAATTGACCATACATCGGAATTAAAATTAAAAGTTAGCTGGGAGTACCCCAGGGATCAATTTTAGACCCATATCTATTTTTCCTGTATATAAATTATATTTCCCTCTTAGATATATCTGGTTCCTTCACTTTATTTGCCAACAACACTACCAATCTATGGCACTCTGAAGATGTGAATTTATTTCGAAAAAATGTTACAAGAGATCTACAAAAAATCAAGTCGTGGTGCTATAGAAGTTTTCTATGTTTAAATTTCAGTAAAACAAAATTTCTCACTTTTAAATGTCTTCCTCCGGGTATAGAATTAGGAGCTGACTCTATAACATCTAACAACAATATAAAATTCTTGGGACTTAACATAGATACCAATTTGAAATTCAAAAAATTATCATTCGGCTGTTTTGCCCTCAGGTTTACAGCTAAAGAGTTAGGTTATGCTGCGGCATTTAATCAAACCTGAGGTACGCAATCCAGTTTTGAGATTCCTATAGTAATGAAAGAGTTAATTTTTGCTACAAAAGCGAGCGGTGCGGTATTTGTGCCAAGTAAATAAGTTGAGTTTCTACAAACTTCTTTTCCTGAAACACGAAATACTAACACTAACCTCAATCTACGTTCTAGAAGCTACATGTCTCATTTACAAGAATAAATCTTTATATGAAAATAACAATCGCCCGGCACGGATTGCAATGAATTTAGCAATAATCATCCCTAAATCCCCACTGTTCAAAAACTCAATAATTTACGTCGGTGTCAAAATGTATAATAAAATTCCCGAAGATATAAAGAACATGGATTCTCTTAAAACTTTTTGGAAAAAGTTCCATGAAAGACTGGCATATAAACCCTATTACGATGAATATTTTAATGACGAAACTATATGAAATTGATCGTGCTTATATGTAATAATATACGTGTACTCTTACCTAGATGTGATTATTTATTTATATGTATGATTTTCATGTAATTATGTAATTGTATATCTACCTGGATCTAGTTATTTACATGTCCGCTCTTCTAATTTTGTGGAATTCACACCCGAAACTTCCCCCTCCCCCTGCGGTTAGAAACTGTCACCCCTATTTTTTTCAATGGCATGGGGAGTCGAGTGATACATCAACCTAACCTAACCTAACCTAACCTAACACTTCTGTAACTTTTTTCGAAATTGGTTCCATTCGTTATTGAGAAATTAATTGTTGAACGTTTTATTTAGGAAAAAAAAGAGAAAACATGCTGACGCTCATTTCATTGAGTAAATCAACAAAATTAATATCAATGGTAACACAATCAACGTTCAACATTTAATTTCTCAATAACGAATGAAACAATTTCGAAAAAAATCACAGAAATAATAGAGGGACGAAAGACCTTTCAAATGATGTACCTTGTACTTTGAAATGTTACACGTCCGTTTCATAATCAGTTTACTGATATTTCATATTAATACAGCTACTTCATGACGAATTCATAAGCTTTCCCAATCAAGAAATTTGCAGCTTTTATTCACTTCAACTCCCAACAGCTGAAACCAGAAGCGCCAACATTCAAGTCGCGCTGAAGATTTCGAAACAGATATTATAGAAATTAGACGCTCCCTTCTACAATTTCACGACTGCGACTTTTATTCATTCTGAATGCGGAAGAATTGCGGGTGATAAGTTGAATTATTATATTGTTCTTCGAATAGCCACTAGAACACAAGCAATTTGCTAGTTTATTCCATTTCGTAATGTAATCAAGATAATGGAATTGTTCATTATTCAACCACCTTCATGGTGTATCTAAAAGTGAAAAAAATCCATCGGTTACTATGAACTACTGAATTATTCATATGATTCTAATAGTAATTTCCAATAGCATGATTATGAATGGGATTCTGTATTGAAGGTTATTATTAATTCAGTTAGTTCATTCGACTTTGTTTTAATCGATAATACATGTAATGAATGATAAGGAAATATCAGTCTAGCTAATTCAAATTATTCACAAACCTTTCTAGCCTTCGAGTAGAAAACAGAATCAAACTGTACACAATTGATGCAAACTCTAAATGACATAATTTCCAAAGTTCTTGCTGATGAGTCTTTAGCAATCCTACTTACATATCGAAGACGGTCAAGTTATTTCAAGGTTTTTTCATTAATATGAGATGAGAGTGACAACTTTTCATCAAATATAACATCAAGATCTTTAACTTCATCAACTTGGTTCAAGGGCAAAGAGTTTAAAAAGTATTTATATGTGATTGGTGTCTGAGAACGATTGAAACACATGACTTGACATTTGTCAAGATTTAGGTCCAAGCAGTTGCTTGGTTAAATGGTTCACATCATCTTGAAGTTTCAGTTCCTTCAAACACCCAATATATTTTGGTATAGGAACAGTTGATTCCAATATTTTGTCAAACTTTTGTCAATTTTCAGGAACAAAACATATTTCTCTCTCATTCTTCAATGATCTCACAAGTTGGAGGTGGTGTTTTTGTGAAGGAAGAAACCAAACAGAGGTCACTGAAATAAAATGCCAGTACAAAGGCAAGTGACAAGTTTACGCACCCCAAAGACTACTGAGTATTCTAGGGTTTGGTAGCTCACAGAACACAGACAACAGACATATCGCCCCAATTGTTTTGCTGATGCTGAAATATTGTCTGCAAAACCTACTTATGGAGTTCAACAGATATCAGCGAAGCGATCAAAGTCAACAGAGATCTCAGCATCCCAGTACTCGAGTCGATTAGGGTTGCACAAAATATTGTGATGGTATGAACCATCACTGGGTTTCTCTCTCATTATTATTCATATTGAGTGAAGGTGGAACTGAAAATTGGTATGCAAATATCAATTCCTACATTGCTATTTCAATTTCAAAAGTGGCATGAGCTATGTGGCACGTAGTGCCGTCCTGTTGAAAACAAATGTCGCTGGTGTCCAGATCATCCAATTCAGACCAAAAGAAGTTGGTAATCATCAACTTATAGTGCTCGCTATTGATAGAGATGACCTGGCCAACCCTACAAAATACAAATGAAACAGAACACAGAGTTAGATGCTACAAATACAGTACTCATATATACAGACGGCTCAAAAACCAGGCTCAGGATGTGGAGTGTACTCCAGATCACTAAGCCTAAGGATTGGGTGGGAAATGGGAAGAAATACCAGCGTTATCCAAACAGAACTGTCTGGTATCTCAATCGCCACAAAAGAAATATCCAGGAAAGGAATTTCTGACAAAAACATAACAATCTGCACTGACAGCAGACGTTCTTGGATCTCATGTGGATTGGTATCGTCTCAAATTCGATAATTTTGTCTGTTCACGTACATATTTATCAAGAAATGGGCCTTCTTGCTGAAAATGATTTTTTGAAGGGAATTAGGGGCAGTTGCCAACTTCTCCAGAGTTTATTCAGCGAACACACGTCGCTGTCTATGGTCGTTTACCTTCAGTTCCTGGATCTGTTCAATTTTCTACGGTTGCAGGCCCAAATCACGTTGTGGTCTGCGAAACACCGAGTTCTTGCGAGCCATGCGAAATCTACTGTCTCATATTTTCCTGCACACTCTCACAGGCAGCGGCTATGTTTTAGTCGATCGTTTACTGAACCAGTGGACTCAAATTTATCCACCACACGTGGTACGATGCCCGAATAGAACACCCATTTTGATAAAACAGTTTAATTTTGTGCTCGTGTTGTTGAATGTTATTTTCTTCTGTGGTGAGTTGACAAAACAGGTTGAATAAATGACATCTAATTTGACAGATGTAGCTTCAGCAAGATGGCCACTATCAATTGTCAAATTTCGAAAGTTCCTGGTTGAAAGACCCTATATATTTTGAAAGCAACCTCGATCATATATCAATACGTTTCTTTACATGTATGCTTGACACAAATGTTTCCGGGTTCGGTTTACATTTCACGGATGTGGGAGTTTTATGTCTCAAATTAATTTTGATCGCCTTTCTCTTTCAGGAAATATATATAAACGCAGCGGAGTATACAACTTGCATATTTGCTACATCACATTTCCTTTTATGATGTTATAATTCAAAATATTCAGAATGTATCACTGTTTCATAGTGAATTCGCTCTCCTATTAGCTGGACATTCATTCGGAATGAAATATAGACTGACACTAACAAGAATGTTGATCACTGTTTATGAATGTTCATATAGCAGCATTCCGAAGATTTGCTGCAGAAATATGGGAATGTGGGGAACAAATCATAGGTATTAGCATAAAGAGCCATTTCCGTTATGTAGGATTGATAAGTTACTTTATCTGAAATGGGTTGTGAGGGGTGAATGACACAAGAAAGATCGGATACTATATATGTCCTCTCTAAGCTAAGAGTGATTGAAAATAATCAAGTCGCTTCACTATTCAGAATAATGAATGATAGAAAGAGCGAGACCAAGAGACCGTTCGAGATAGAAAGACCGTTCCCTGCAAATGGTCGCCGAGGAATATCTCTCGAATACGTTTACCGTCACCGCTGGTGTTTCCCAGAGATACATATTGTGTCCAATCCTCTTCCCATTGTATATCAGCGACTCATTGGAAAAAACGAGAATCCAATATATTGCTTTGCTGACGAGAGCACACTGGTTTCGTCATTCCATTTGGAATTTGAGGATCTCAATGAGGATCTAGAAGTGATTTCGAATTGAGATGAAAATAACCAGGTTCAATTCAATTCCACGAAAACCCTGGCATCGGTTTTCTCCAGAAAGATAAATGCCTTCGAACCGGATATAATGATGTCAGAACTGACAATTCCGCTTTCTGCTTCGATAAGTTTGTTGGGGGTTAAAATGGACACCGATAAGCTGCTGAATCCGGAATCATGAAATTTGCAGGTAGGTTCTTTGTACAGCGAAAATAAGCAACGAGAATGGAAATGAATCAGGAATTTCTACCCTAACTGAATTCACAAGTGGTTTTATCTATATAAAAAAAGGTTAAAAACACCACCCTGTGATGGAATGTGAATGAAGGTGGCATAAAGAGTCCATTGAGACCCTACAGTATATTCCTTGTATAGTCCAGTTGCTTTGTAGAAGAACTTGGAGATGAATGAACAGATAAATTTCACTGCCAAGATCATAGATGCGAAATCGTACTTCATTGAAAAAAATGCATATATTTCCTCTCTTCCACAGTTACAGCGATTGATCTACTGCTAGAAACACAAAAAATAACGATTTGAAAAGCATTATATTCTCGAACGACGAGAATTCAATCGCAGCTCAATTTTTCAGGAAATGGTAATGCCACTGGCTTTTGTGATCAGTCTCAGTTGTCAACGGAGGTTATTTAGTACCAATTTATTTATATGTAAACGAGCTACTTTACCTCAGTTCATTCGTTCCTTGGAATTTAGCATAGTAACCTATTATAAGTATGTGTATAAATACATCATTTCGACTGCCTGCATATTTCTTTCTCATTAAATTCAGGCTATTCATTTCAAGTGAATAAATGCAGCTATTTGAAAGTGAATGTTTTCAGATAAGGTAGATATTTTCCATGAGCTGTTGGTTTAGCAGGAAGGAAATGTCAATAGAATTATTTTTCCTCTTCTGCTTTCACGAAAATCAGTTCTTTAGAATGCTTTCATTTATTAGGTTGACGTTCTTCATGTTTTTTTATTATACTGACATGTTAGTATGTACTTTGTATTCGTTTTTCCTTTTCACTATCGTATATCGTCAACTTAACCAAAATTGTTCATTCATCATTCATGAGAACAAGATATTTTCATGTGGCTTCATTTCAGATGAGTTTTCAACGTTTTTATTGACATGTATACACACGGTCATGTAAAAAGTTTCATCTTTACACAGCTTTCCAATTGTTTCCCAAATACAGTCACCATTTGATCATTTGTCAGTTTTTCCTTCCACAGCAGCTACTCTATCAACCACATTAAACTCGAAGTGGGTAATTCAGCGAGAGAGGGACAGGAAATGTAGAACTATAGTAGTTTTTGGTACCGATTAAGATATAGAAACCGTTTGGAGAGTCGATATGAGTATATGGATGGCATTTCTATAAAGATCAAGGGAATTCATGTCAGCTGCTTAGAAAGAATAAGTTGCTAAAATTGAATATTACAATGAGTGATTCAGAATGTGAACTATTATGAAGCAACATGGATTGAGCCATTAAAAAATCACCCAAGATCTCCAGTTCTCACCAATGAAATATGAAGCTGTTGAGCATCCGACCATCCAAAAACTAATTTCAGATATTTGGCTCCCTTCCCACCATGTGAAAGTTGGATAATTCAACCAGGAATCGAAAATATATTGTATATGTGTATATTAACGATTTCCGATAATGATCCTGTAGGCTTTTTAGTCGATTTAACTGTAATTATCATTTTGTGATGTAAAATCGCACTGGCATGATTATGTAATCATAAATGTTCAGTTTATGCATTTGTATGATTAATTTCAACACATTAAGTCTTCAAATGAACTTTGCCCTTCATTTTTTTCATTTTCATCTGAATGAAAAATGAACAACTGGCACGTAGTCTAATGGATATCGATTCAACCGGTTTTTCAGTTATTTATAGTTAGGAATGTTATCTTTCTATATTTCCGAACTCAGAACTCTATAGATCCGAACTCAGTTTTTCTGGTTCCTAAATGACATCATTCAGATCTTGATGAAAAAAATTCAACTATGTTTTCAAATCTTTAGCCCCTCTCTCTCTCTCTATCCCCCTCTGATTATCACCCCTGCGTTCTACATAGTCCTTGCTACTATGATATGCATCGTGGTTATCGAACCCAGCTAAAGTCTTAGAGAAATGTATCTGAAAGAGACTGAACTCATTTCTTGAAAAGCGTAAACTGTTGTCCGAATAACAGTACAGTTTTTGAGAAAAAATGAGCACAAAAGGTCGAATGAAAAAATTACCACAGGCTATTTATCAATGTCCGAATAATTTCAAATCATCCATTGGTGTGTTCTTGATACACAGGTGACCACGCCAAGGTACTCAATACTTAAGAAAATATTGAGATACGAGTTATTGCACAATTTTTTTAAAAAAGATACCTCAATAATAGAAAGCAATTAGTGAGAATAGGCGATAAACTTAGTGGAGAATGAATTGTATTGTGCGGTTTACCCCAAGGAACGGTACTGGGGCCAATCCTATTCATCGTATACTTAAACAACTTTCTTGAAACTGAAACTGAAAAAATAAAAAATGTGGTTTGAATTCAGACCTTTTTCCATCAATTTTGAAAAACCTTATAATCACCTTTTAGTAGTTATGACATTTCATTGCCAGAGTATATTTTTATTCATAATCGTTGGCGACTCAAAAAATCACTAATGTTATTCATTCTCATTGACAAAGAAAATCGTTTTAATGTGTATTGTATGGTATTGTAATGTTTAATTATTCAAATGTTTCACATGTTTTCATTTATGTTTCTATTTAGATTTTATGTTTATAAATTATTCACTTACAAACAAGCAGTGGATCTGATTCGTAAATTTCAAATTTATCCACCATTCGATACTTACGTATCAAAATGTACTTATGAATGAATTACTATTATCACTATTGTTATTATTATTATTCGAACCTCCTGAACCATCGACTGTTATACACTCAAACTGAAATATGTCGAGAATAGAACATTGAGCCATCTTAATGAAAAATGTAACATTTCCATATCATTAGATATTTTTCAGTTGTGGTTTGAAGCCTTAAGGAGCTTTGCAGTACATCTCTGTATAATTTTGTGTGGCCTAGTCTATTTCCTCTTATTTTGCCCGGATGTTGACGATAAGAAAAAAATTGAATCAATAAAGCATAAAAATAATATAATAATCACCTGCAAATACGAAATAAATAAATGTATTGTACGTGCTGAAAGATCGTCGTTCTCTTTCGATAGTTTGGCTTCCACAGCACACTTCAGTAAGCAGCAGTCATGGTCAGTGTGTCGCGAAAATGGAAGCTTTACACGATGTTTACACAGCGCGAATACTTGTGAAAATATCAAATAACAACGCTTATTCGGTGAATCATCTATTAATCTTTCTACCAGATGATCACGGAGAGATTCACTGTTAGTTGCTAATAACCGTTTATCAACAATAGACCAGGCAGTTTATTTCAAAGCACTTGAGGCAACGAAAAATTACACGTACGCAAAATAAGACAACATAAACGAAAACACGAAGCTACTGCTTTGAACAACCCAATCTTCTAATGAAGAATCACTTTTATTCGTGAAATTCAACGACTGACGTTGCTGAAGCTTCGAGATGAAACCCTCACCCTCGCAGTCACAGCACGTACCAGTGATTATGTCTGCCGCAGTTGTAGACGAAACGTTGGGTAATTCAAATTGGATCAAAATTGTAGAAGAAAATACTGAAGACAGCTAAAGTTACTTAGTTTTCAAAGTGTGATTTTTTTCAATCCGTGCCTGGATTTCAATTTTTATTCATACTTTGGAAGCATTGCATTTGACGAATGATATATAATAATTATATTTGTGAACAAATAAAATACATCTTACTAGGCAAAGTGGTCTGTCTGTGTATAAGGAGTTAGAATACTGATTCTGACATTGAAAGAGATTCTTGCATCAAATCAGGTACTAAGATATAAATTTAAGAGCTACATTTGAACAGAATATAAATAAATAAAACTCATCAATGTGTCGGAATAAGTACTAGATAAAGATAAAAATGTAAGTTTGAACCGGACATATTTGAACAGAATATAAACAAATGGAAACAATCAATGGATAGAGATCCATGACAGAAGTAAACCATTGTAAAATAAAGTCGAATTATAGAGTGGAGGTGATTTCAATCATAATGGTTCCAGACTAAAAA
>WOGO01009218.1:0-10306 GCA_015342085.1 Leptinotarsa defecta
GCGAAAACTATAGATTTGTTCATTTTTGAGATTGGAAAAATGTAGACCCAAAAACATTGACTCCTCCACAGAAAATATATTTCAAAGACACAAATTCTTGATAAAGATCATAGCAAATTTGTAACCTGTAGGTTGTATCAATATCATAATATCAGCTTTTCAATTACCCCAAAACATTTTATTTTCAGAAACCGGAAACAGCATCGAGTTCTTATCGCAGATTCGTTTGATTTCTGCGAATATCAAATGAATACTTTTAGCATTCCATAGATACACTATTCCGTGTTTCACCCTCAAGAATTTTTAATTAGCCAGTTCTTATCCAATAATACATTTCTTCTGATTTCGAAAGAAAGAATGGCTTGAGGATTCTCAGGTTTGTAATTGGTGTATGAAGGTTAATTCCTGAAACGAGTCAAGCTTTGGTACTTTTAGAAATCTCAGGAGATAACTTTCAAGTACATTTTAACGAAAAGTTCTATCACAGTTGTCAATTATGTTCCAATCATAAAATAAATTCGATTTAATTTCTAACCTATATCAAAAAACAAGATAAATCTTTTTAGTGAACAGATTTCCCTGTGAAGAACTTCTTTACAGTACATTTTGTATGTATATATCGATTTCTCGAATACGTTTCACTCCGTTTGGCATTGAAAGTTCATCATCAACTAGTCTCCATACGTACATGAAAGAACTTTCCACTCAAAAGAAGTACTTCGCCTGAAACGAGAACACAGTGTACATTACAGCCTTCCACGATACAAAAGAAAGCTCTCGGAAAGAGCTTCCGACGATCTGGAGGTGTTGTAAACAAAGTTATTCCGTTATTCAAGCCGAGAGGATGTTGCAGACTCCTGGGACTTGCTGACAGGGCGAGACGAAGTCAGGACAGCTCGACGCTAATGCTTATGCCTCATCCTTATAGTGGAACGGTCTATTGTTACTCGTTTTCACAATACGGTACGAGGAATCGGCGAAATTTGATGGATTCTGTGACGTTTTGTGTTTGCGGGAAAAAGAAAGGTTCATCCGATGTAAACACGTTTACTTCTGTGTGACACTCACAATGACTATACAATTCTGAATTCCGAGAACCAATGAATTTTTCTTCAACTTCTCGCTGAAAAATGAAATGAACTCAAACTGATCTTATTCCACAATATTTACAGGATCATTTTATTTTGTTTCCGTATAGTTGGAGTTGGAATATTCTCAAGTGAGGGAAAAAAAATACAGAGTTACCAAAGTCAGATTTCCAATCCTTCTATCCTTTATTTATAACCTTTCATCCTACAGTTCCTGCTTTGTTTCCATATGTCTCGATACCAAAATATATTGAGTGCTCAATGGTTTTTATGAAGATCAATGGTCTCAGTAGAGAAGTAATCGAAATCTGTATGTAACAAACAGAAATCTACAGAAATTAACTTTAAACGTTCAAGTCAGTCTCGAATATACCTACACAGTAGGTTGAATGGACTGAAGCCTATCAGAAAACAACTACTCCCATGGCTAATACCACGAAGGGCGTTGGGTTATATCCGACAGGCGTCAGTGCAGGAATCTTCACAGAAAATTTTCTGCATATGCAATTGGCAATACAACTGAAAGGGTGTTGACCCTCAATTTTCGAACGAGCACACTCGGGCTCATTAGCCAATCATCAGTGCAAGATAGTGGCCACCATCGACCTAAAGTCAATGATATTCCATAATTGAAAATCGGATTATTTTCAGAGTATTTCATTCCTCATTCTGAGTTGGAGCGAACAACAAAATGTCACTCCATCTAGTGGACGAGGTACTAACCAACTTCATATCCGAAATGTGCCCCATTCCTCTGAATAAGAAAGAAACATTTTCTTATTAGTCACTGACTTTCCTGGCTAATACCACGAAGGGCGTTGATGCTTTAAAATTCTAGAAATAGCGAACTGAGGTATGAGAACTATGAACAGTGGCTACTTGAAAAGCGGACCGTGATGCATGAGATGGGTCTAACTGTAGTATTGCCCACCGGAATGTCAATACGGAAAACCAACATCATTCGAAGTTACTGAAGCTCTCAAGGTTAGCAGTGTTCGGTTCAATTCAAAATATTTGGTCACTCTATTAACCAAAATCACGTAAAAGTACACCATTCAAAATTATATCACAGGATATACAGGCCACATAAATTGTTACTCAACACAATGTTCATATGGAAGAAGTTGTTTTGGAACTATTTTTTTCGGTGGAATTCAATACTTATACGAGGGGGGTCTGAAAAGTTCCCGACCCCAACATGAAAATGGCAGCACTCATAAATGAAGGATAGATAATTTCGTTGTTAATCTTTTGTCATTTACTCACTGAAGTTTTATCCAATTTAGAAGGGCAGTTGTTATCTAACAGTCGTTTGAGTGGGTGAGTGTTTTTATGAAAATTTGTTAAATTCTAACGTATTCGAAAAACACTTCATTGTAATATTTTAGTGAAAATGTCGGAATAAAGTGTTTTTTGAGAACGTTAGTTATGGATTATTAGTTATGGATATGGATTTATCGGCCATATCCATCATATATGAGTTGGATTCTGTGTATGGGGGCTTTACACCATCATTTACCATGGTGAAATTTTCGGCAGCTGAATTTTAACGTGGCCGTAAGAGCTTGGGAGACGATGAACGCGTTCGGGATGTACAAAAACTGCAACAATCGATGAAAACATAGCCAAAGTTCACCAAATGGTTCTAGACGACCGCCGAATCAAAGTGAGAGAGATAGCAGAAATTATGAACATGTCAAAAGAACATATTAAATCAACATTTAAGCATGAGAAAGCTGTTAGCGCGTTGGGTGCCGCGTTTGCTCACGTTAGACTAAAAACGTGTTCGAATGAACATTTCCAATGCTCTGTTGGCGCAGTTTAGGCGCAATGAATCCGAGTTTTGGCATCAAATAACCACTTGGATACACCATTAAACGCCCAAAACAAAAATACAAACAGTGAAACTTGCAGAAAATCGGCCACATTTGTAGAAAAACAAAGTCCTACTTCACCAAGACAACGCACCGTCTCACACTTCCACGGTTTTCATGGGCGAAACTTCATGAGTTACGGTTTAAACTGCTTGACCTTCTGCCGTATTCATAAGATCCAGCCCCAATTGTCTCATTTTTGTTCCCTCATCTAAAAATAATGCTCGTGAGACAGAGACTTTCGTCAAATGAAGAGGCAATCATCTTCGTGGACGATTATTTTGCAGAGAGAAACGCTGAGTACTATTCGAATGGGACAGGAGCATCGCAAGGAGAAGTGTGTAGTTTTAGAAGGAGACTATGTTGAGAAATAAAAAAAATCTAAGAGATGTATTTTATTTTTGTTAAGTCAAAAACTTTTCTGACCACCCTTATATAAAAGTAGTTATTTCGAGATGACTTTTTTTTCAGTTTGTGTCTGAAAGTCTGAAACTTTTTTGCATGATCTTCACATCTTTGAGTAAAGTTCATTTTGAAATTGATTACTCTTCTCCTTTCTTCATAAGTTTCCCACATTTTTCGTTTAGAGATGGAGAGGCTGAAAGCTGAAACATTTTTATCCAACAATGAATCTCTCCTGAAATAATAGTTTTTTTCTTGTAACGTTTCTGAAATCTATATCTTTTATTAATTTTTCCAGTACATTTATTCTCATTAACTCATTATTCATATATATCAATTAATACAAAAACATTCGTGTGTAAAACATTTCCCCACTATGAATTCCTTCCATACTTTTCAGACTTTAGCTCACTCTCAAATATCTTTTTTTAAACATGATTGATCGTCCCCCAGAGACCTCGGTCAAAACAGGAATGACAAATGTTTTGACAAATATAGAAACTTTCGTGCAACAAAAGTTTTTTGAAAAATTATCGAGGATTGAATTTGAGGGTTCACCGTGGCCTGTTAACTTGGAAACTTGGAGTCCTCTGGGACGCCATCAAGCATCAAGTAGGCAAACGTCACCGAGGTATAGGGAAATGGACAAACGAATAAAGAAACCGCACCAACTTAAGGAAATAGAGGAGTGTACACTGAGAAACCGATCCCTCATAAGTGGGATCGTGCAATATACGGATGGATAACTGATATAAAAATTCATTCATAGCTCCCGATGTCTTCAACTGGCATCATCAGGGGTCTAATATAGTTCATCTCTTGATATCGACAATTTAGATGAAGGCGTGTTCAGAAGAGTATTGCGGTTATGGGAGGGAGCAATGATTATTTTACGCCCCTTTCACTTAGAAATGAAATCAATGGTACTCATGATAAATACATTTTTTCTTCCAGTTTATATCTGGGGATGAGTCAGTCATCAGTGACTCAACGTTTAACGTGACAACTGTCACTAACAACTGTCACAAGGTAAATTTGAATTTGATCACATGGCATGTTCAACTGATATGCCGACATCTTCAGCAACTTTTCTAATAGGGACTCGACGATTCTATGTAACAATTTTCTTCACTTTCGCAACATCAATCGGTTGTTGATGTGAAAATCTTTCTGTGAAAAGCGTGTACTACTTGTGAACATTTTTCTGCCTCGAAGTTCAATCATCGTATGCCACTGTCAACATTTCAAGTATTTTTGAGCACTTCCACCTTATGACTTTTCAATATGTATATTGGTTTTTAATAACCGATTCGTTACCCACAGAACGAATTAGGTCAGAAATGGAATATTGATGTAGTATTCTTCATTATTGAAATAATAAATTCCTTCAGAAATCGAGCACTTTCACCAATTACCAAAACTCCATAACATTTTCGACGCGTGTTTTACCAACTAAATTGGCGTCTTCAAGTGATGAAAAGAACATGGTTGACATAAAGTGCGCCAAGAGGAGTGCTGAAGATCTGGTGATTGGAAAAAGTGCTTGTTCACACTGAGAAAAACTTTTCTCAGTGTGAAAACCCTGAATAAATACAAAAATAGCTGGAGTCCTAATATACACAGAAATACGGAAGACATCAGAGAATCAACTTGTGTGGCCCTATCATTTTGCATGAGTGAATATATTTTGTTTGTACTTCAAAATTGCGTGTTTGGGGAGTCTGGACAGACCCAAAGCGTGTGATTTTATTTGCTGTCCCTAGTGTTTCTTACTCTTGAATATTTGGATTTGCTATTTGTACAGTTCTTTGTATCTTGTGGTTCGTCGAAAGCCATGCATCTAAATAACCTGAGATGAAATTGTATTGTTTCCGTTGGGTGATACGTTGATGCTTCAGATTTTATGAAAAATTTACCATTGCACACACCCAGAAACATAGTTAAGCAATATAAAAGGTTGGACCTAACCTAACCTAATATAAAAGGTATTGTGTAATCAGCAAACTGTCATGTGTAATGGAATATACATATTTGTATACCAAATATCAGAAAAACTACTTGATAGGCATGATAGAGATGTATCAATGGCTAACAGATAAATGCATCGAAACTAATATGTGTACATGGCAGGGCAAAATATCACTGTCAGTATGATAGATAAAGGTAATAGAACCTTTGAAGATACAGTAGTTGAAGCAGCAATAATATTTGGGGGTAATACTATATCTATCAGACTGACCTGAAACATCCATGAAGGTAACACTGATCGTGGTGTGAAAAAATATAAGTGAAACCAGACATGATGGTTGAAATCATGAATACATGTATCTTTGGTTTGGTAGCTGAAAAAAGAGATGATACGATAGCTAGACAGAGTACAATACACTTACTTGTTCGGAAATAATAGAATGAGAGCCACACCAAGCGTAACAGTAAGCATTATATTTTTTCAAAACGTTATGTGATATTTCCGAAATAACAGGTGCTTGATAGTTCTTGCTTTCGTTGACGAAAGTAATGAATCAAATGACAAATTTCGATCAATTTTTCATTCTCAAGGTTCATTCGCTTATCGTGAGTTATATAGGAGAAGATCGAGGAAACATAAACAGAAAGTTGAGTTGTCAAAAAAAGTTAATATAGCTTTCGAATTATCAATGCATCAGATGAAATGAGGGAAGCATAGAAGATCAATAACAATGAACCAGAGAAATAAATAACGCGACAATAATAATAAAATTATACTCAAGCAAATTGGTAGCCTCATGGATCACAACTAGTTGTAGTTACTCATAACATAATGCCCTAGCATTTTCCAAATTAAGCAAATCTTCTCTCATCTAAAAACATGCCCATAGATTTCATCTATTTCACTTTCTGTGACTATCTGAAAATGCGATTCTGAACATTTTTTTTGTACTTAAGGAAAAAAAATATATAATTTCGTCTCATGAATCACTATTTCACTCAGAACTTTTCTGAAACTTGAAAGAAGGCACTCATCATTCCATTTAATGAAAGAGAAAATCCAGAGGATGTGAACACCTATAAATACATTTCTTTATAATGCTCTTTTCCTAAACTATTTGCGAAAGTAGTGGTTAGTGTTGCTCACCTTAGCGTCACAAAAAATAAGTGCATTGAGACGACTCCATTTTGTCTGCTTGATCACATATGTGGAGAGATTCATAGTGATGAATGAGCCCTTTCATTATTTTTTGAAATAAAAAAGCATTCGACTCAGTTTTAAATGGTTTAATGAACTGATTCAGGTTTGCCGAGCCACTTGACAATATGTTTTGAATCATATTTCACAGTGGTTATTTATTATGAGTTCGGAATATGCAGCTCAGTATGCCCTAAGGTTTAGTTCTTGGACTTAATTAATTGATTTCATTATATACGCATTATCAACCAATATACATGGTTGACAGTCATATATATATATGTTTGCTAACGCTACCACAGTTAAACAGGATCACAATGCCCTGAGAAACTTGTTACTAGATTAGGAAGGGTTGTTGATTAGTTGAATATCTGGTACCAAAGAAATGAGCACATTATTCTGAGGTTTGTCAAAAAAATATACCTGTTTCCAAATGAGGCGTTTTCTATTAATACTTTTTTCAGTTCTGGGAATGAAAAAGTAACACTTCCCAAAACGCCAATAATCTAAAGAAATCTTAGTGCATACATTTTAATTTTTTTCTTTTGATTATTCAATTAGACAGCAAAATTTATGAAAATTAGTTTCTGACTAATTGGAATCTCTAGAAAACCAAGATGTCAAACGAACGTGCCGTTGCACAGCCACAACGGCTGTGCAACGGCACTCGATTAATCATCAAAAAATTATTGAAAATTGTCGGTATTGATACCACGAATCGCTATTATACCGATAGATGTGGCAATTTATTTTGAACATGTGCATTTTCCAATTAAATTGGCATTTACAATGGCCGAAGGCCAAACAATGTCCGTTTGTGGCTTCGATTTGAGCATGGTTTTCATATGAACTATTATACGTGGTGTGCTCGCGAATGGGCAACCAATCCACTTTGTGTGTGTCAGAACAATAACACTAATGCTATAGTGTGTATAATCATTATATCGACAAGGAATCATTATTATTTGTGTTATTGTTCTGACACACTCACAATGAGATACTTATTACGAGTATTTTCTAAGCTAGAAATCATTTATATAGCAAAATAACGTTTGACGGGTCATCCAGTTAATAATAATAATAGGTTAAATTACGTTAGGTCCAAAGTGAGTGGGTGTATTCGACCCTCCACCCCAACCCACAAGGATTTATTGTGGCTTACACCTATTCACACTCGACCAAATAAACCCAGCTTCTTAACGAAGCCGATTAGTTTGTATCAGTGGTCTTTCAGGTCAGATGGTGAGAGTACGGCTCTGCTGAACTCTAAAACCGATTTGGTCCCCAGCGTGCCAGACACAAAGTATGTGCTTTGCTGTTCATCATTTTCCAAACCGAGGCGACACACACTACCTTCCGACAGTCCGAGTCTCTGCATATGATGATTCAAATGACAGTGACCTGTAAGGAAGGCCCGTTAGATATCGTAGTTCATCCCTACTGTAGTCCAACCACTGTTTGGTATCAAACTTCGAAAGGTGAATAAACGCCTTGGAGTGAGCCAATCCTGGAAAATTGTGTCAGATGTCCATAAATCTTCTTGCCATCCAGGTGTTCACTCTATGTTTGGCAAAGCCTAAAGAGATGCCAATGACAGGTTCTGGTCCGATGAAGCTGCTTGCAGTACCCTCCTTCACAAGAGAGTCAGAAGCCTCATTGCCTTCTGGGCCAGTATGACCAGGAATCCAGACCAGTCTTCCTAACGAGGAGAATCATTTTTGGCAATTTTCTACCAAGTTAGACGTTGCTCGGTAGGAGCCAAGAGCTTCCAACGCCGCTTGACTGTCCAAAGATATTTTTATTTTATTGTATGAGGTTGGATCCTTCCAATATCTTGGCATACAATTCGATAGCGTGATCTTACGCTTGAAATACAGTCGCATATATTCCTAGGCAGGATTATATCTCTGTCCTGGGACTGCGACTAAAAACACCTGCACCAGAACCGGAAGGTGTTTTTGATCCATCTGTGAACCAACAACTATTTGCTCTTAATATTTCCCTCTCCCGAATAATATAATATAATAATAATAGGACTGAATAATAGAATGAGTCTATTGAGAGTAGAAGTAATACCTACTCAAATAAAAAACTATAAATAAATAATATGGAAATTGAAAATATATCATTTAAATTATTCATCAAATGTAACTGCAAAACCACATTTTGACATATTCGCACTTTTCTCATCGAAGAAACTGAAAGAAACTAGTCGGCATCTGAAAATACATTTTCACAATGCAAGTGGTCAAAACTCGTAATCCCCATCCATTTTTCCATAGGCCGGTGTGGACCTCCGGGAATGGTGAATTCGTTACATTTCTTGTAGAAGTCGCTACGCTAGTAATATTTTCCATAAATCATCGGCTTCGGACCTGACCTGTCGAGGAATGTTGGAAAACTTCTGAAACTTAACAGTTTTTCCGTAAAAACATATGGAGGCATGAAATGAATTATTATTAGATCCTTGTTGCTCAGAGAGTGCCTCCGCACGTGGAATATAGATTGATAAATAATTGATTCTCCAGAGAAAAGCATTATACGCCAATTTCTCTTCACGGGTATTCAATTATATCGTGGATAGAACCACTTTTTACACTCTGCTTTTGATATATCATATATTAGAGAATGGAATCTCTACACTCGCTCTTCTAACTGAACTGAGAAACTAATCTTGAGAAATATAAAATAATTCTTGTCATTTTTGTGATTTGATTTGTGATTTGAGGCTTTCTTGGAAAGACATTTTTTGTGAAGGACTCAATACTTCTTTCTATTCATTTGGCTATTCAACATAAAAATCTGAGAAATAAACAAAGCTAAATCAATAGAGAATTTGTTGAAGTGTAATGAAGAGCAAACTGGAAAGTTCACCTTGAAAATTTACTGCAACTGAGTCGAATGAGTCAGTAACTTGTTAGGCATACATCTCGATAATAACATAATGTGGATCGAACAAATAGATAATACATGTAACAAACTCAAAAAAAGCTGCTTTGCCTTCCTAACACTAAAAAAATTTCTTCAAGAATCATCTCTCCTGAAAGTATATTATTTTCCGTAGTCTACTCGACCTTATCATTCAACATAATCAGTTGGGGCCTTACAACTGAATGGACTAGAGTCTTCGTTCTCCAAAAACGCATAATAAGAATCATATATAATAAGAAACCTTTTGACATATGCCGAGAAGCATTTAAACAAAAGGGTATATTGAGATTTCCCTGCATATACATTTTAAATATATTACTATACAAACATAATAATAAAGATCGATATGATAAAAATGGTGACACACACAAGTATGAAACAAGAAACAAAGATAACCTTCGCATCGAAAAATTCAATCACACATATTATACAAAATCATCATAACCTAATGGACTTACACAATACAATTATACAGCGTGACTCACGGTCGACGGTAGGTTAGACGTTTCTAGAAAACGCAAAGCATGATTTTTCTGAAAATTTCACCTCTCACATTTCTTACCTGTTCTATCGATCTAAAATATTTTCAGCATTGCGGCGTTACCACTTCCAACAAAAAGTCCTAGCAACTTTATTTTTTTAAATGGAACACCCCGTGTATTAATGCATTTTCGGAATCGCTCTGGTATTTTAATACTTTTTTGTTAATAATGTCCTATACCTATCTCTATCTGTTTTCAAGATAAAAAATGAATTGTGCTAAATATGGTCCAAAACATAGCCTTAATTGAAATTAAGTATATCAGTACTCTCAATTCATGAAAAGTTGATATTTTGATGATAGT
>WOGO01009219.1:0-10306 GCA_015342085.1 Leptinotarsa defecta
CAACGGAGACCTCAGCTGCAGATTATGCAACGAAGAGACAAAAATAGCTCTACACATCTTATGCAAATGTGAGGCACAATAAGTCCAAGAGGCTGCAGTGTTTTCTGGAGACTTGGACTGAATGGACAAGTCAGACAGCTCCCAAGGTACAAAAAAAACGGTTTTCAGGATCCTTCATGAGTACAAATTTCGTGCATATGAGACGAGAAGAGTTCATGAATTGAACGAAGATGATTTCGATAGAGGTATCGAGTTTTGTGAAAGTCTCACTGAACGGATCACCTTGCATCAGAATTTCTTGTATAAATGTTTTTTTTTTTCGGGTGAATGTACGTTAAATTTGGATTTAGAGGGGAATCGGCAAAATTGTCAATATTGGAATGATACGAATCCTCGATATGTACCAATTTGTTTCGATTTTGAATTGAAAAAGGCACAAAACTTCGTTATTTTTGGTTTTAGAATAAAATTAATTTGAATTTTTTGAGTTCAGAAAAAAGTGGGTAATAGATTCAGGAAGAAATATGTAGGGTGTTTCGTTGAAAAAATAAATATTTTAACTGAATCGAAAACGCAAAACTCAATTGTTCTTCTGTTAGTGTCACTTTAATCAGTGGAGAAAACTGCCGCTTTATTAATTTTATCAACCTCGTATTCTTAATAATGAATAATTTCAGTAGTAGTATTGCCAATTTGTCGTCACTACAGTTATATTTTCACTGCCAACTATAGTTTTCATTCAGTTCCTCCACTAGGCCTTATTCATAACGCAACGCTGAAAAAAATTCGTGTTGTGGAATTTTCACTAGAGAGTTTACAAAACCGCAAATATCCACAACACGTGTTTCGCTATACAATAGCTTTCTCAACCATTTTAATACTACAACGTTTTATAGCAAAACACGTGTTGAAGTGTTTACGGTTTTGTGAACTGTCTAGTGAAAATCTCACGATGAAGTGTTATTTGGCTACAATTGAACATAAGTTCATAAGATCCACTTTTTCATCAGTGTCGATCTCTGTTACTTATTCATTGTCATTGACCAAGACATTTACAGAACATGTCAACGAATCACATTGTTTCAGAGGAATAAATGAAAACCATACACAAAATAAACTTCTCCAGCATGATAAAATGAATTACACCTACTAGAGAAATTACATAAATACATGGAAAATGGATATTCTTATGCCGCACCTGGTTGGAATATTCAGAGCCTCTTTTGCTCTGAGTTATATTCCCAGTAAGTGGAGAGAATGTACGAGTGGTATTTATATCCAAACCAGGTAGGATGGATACACCTTACCAAAAACATTCCAACCAATTAGTCTAACATCGTTCTTTTTAAAAACTATAGAGAGGCTATGTGAGCGGTAGATAAGAGATCAAGTACTAGTTTACAACCCAATTCATCCAAATCAGCATGCATATTCTCCGGGAAGGTCTAGTGTTTCGGCCCTTCACTATGTAGTTGGCAGAATCGAAAGATCATTGGACACACTGAGCGTTTGATAAAACAACCTTTCCAACAATTACCCAGCAGCTATACTCCAGGATTGTATCCCTGGTAGTAGGATAATGGATACTCAAGTTGCTCTCTAGTAGAGCAATAAGTATCAATGTAGAGGACATCACAGTGAGAGGACTGGTCATGAGGGGATATCCACAGGGAGGGGTCTTATCGCCTCTTCTTTGGATACCCTGATTAATCACCTTAACGATAATGGATTCTACACAATTGCATATGCATAGTTATCTTGCAGACCGGCAAGTTTGTGAACACACTGTACGATAGAGCGCAGGATGGACTCAAATTAATATAAATATAGTGTAAGGAACACTCACTGTCGAAGAAGACTGAGATGGTTCTATTCAGCAGGAAAAAAGTTTATCGAGCTTAAAACCGTCAGAAATCTTCAAAAGCACACTAAACTCCTCTGAAGAGGTGAAATACCTTGGTACTACTTTCGACAGGAAGCTAACATGGAACTCTCACCTACAGAGTAGAACAAAAAGAGCATCTGTGGCTATTGAGCAATGTCAGAGGACAGTGGGACGCACATGGAGTCTTTCACCACGTGTGGAGTCAGAGCCATTGCATGGGGACCTAAAGTTCTATAAGCAACAGCCATCCAAAAAGTATATCAAACACATTGGTTGATTCGTTTAAATATCACATGGGACCAACACCAACCGCGACAATGGAATTAATTACTGGTCTGGCCCCTCTGGACCTGTACGATCAGAAAGTTGCGTTAATGGCATGTTACGATTGCGCTCTACTGGTTTGAACTTTGATGTAGGGTCAATTGAGGCTAAGCCTATGGCAAGAAGCATTCACTACGTATTCTCTGATGCAGGCAGCCAGTGATGCAATTGAACCCAGGTTAGTGTTGAATAAACCCTACAAAATACAAATAAAACATGAAACGGCTCAATAACCAAAGAAGGCTCAGGATGTGGACTATACTCCATATCACTTAGCCACTGAGGATTAAGTTGGGAAAAGCAAAAAATACCAGTGCAATTGAAACAGAACTGGCTGGTATCTCATACGCCACAAAAGAAATAACCAGGAAAGGAATTTCTGACAAAAACATAACAATCTGCACTGATAGTAGACAAGCCCTATTAACCTTGAACGGACAACGTTTTAACTCAAGACTAGTACTAGGTTTAGCCAAAGCCTTGGTAGATAATTACATTATCCTGAGGTGAGTTAAAGCGCACAACAGGATTAAGAGTAATCGCATTGCCGACTCTTTAGCCAAGGAAGCGGCTGGATTAAGAATTTTAACACCCAGTGACACCTACAACCTGATTACTTCGACAATTGCGGAACTAACCAAACGTCAACCCATGCTCAATCCCAAGAAAGATGAGAAGAAATCAAAGGATGTAGTCTTGCCAGAATCATCCTGGGCGACCCTGGGAAGCTGGCGCCGAAAAAACCTACGCTCAACAGTAGAATTTCTGACTTACCACTGTCAATTAAGGAAACAACTCCATATTATGGGGCTAGTAGACACACCTCTATGCAGGATGTGTGAACTGGAAGATGAAACTGTCAGACATGTCTTATGCGGGTGTCTCGGGTTATCGTCAATAGGAGAGTGTGTGATCAGCGAGTCTTGGCCTATACCTGCCGATATAATGGAGATGTATCCTAGTGGCCTGTCCATCTTCCTGAAAAGGACAGGATGGACGATGATCTAGGAGGACAACTACTCGAGAGGATGTACAATGGGTCAAATGTGGCCTAAGTGATGTGGGCCTATACTCACCCCCTACTCTACAGGTTCAGATCACATAAATAAATTTCAACCTACATTTCATCCATAATGATTGATTTATATCCATATTAGGAATTGCAAGCAACTTTTTGCAAACGGTGACTTATACCAAAATACAGGATAGCGTAACTTTTCTAAATAAAATTCATAAAAATATTCAACAGTCAATATTCAACTTTCAACTCTTAACTTTCAATATTCAACAATCGATACTCGACATTCGGCATTCGACAGTCCACACTCAACATTTAACTCTTACCAATTGAACATTTGAAATAGCAACATCCATACGAAGTTCATTTTTTTTCTCGTTTTACAAATGAATAAGAATCCTTTCTAATTTTTTACATTGATTGTCATTTTTCAATTCGGTGTTATTTTTGAAAATGACACACAGTATCTACGTCGAATACTCACCAATACGAAAAATTGCAGTTAAAGTCGATCCCGTCAAAAATACATATCGATTTTTTACAGTACAGAAGTAACTCACAACTGAAAAAGCAATTCTAGAAATGAGATCAGATGTGAAGTAAACCACCATCATGACTGTTATGTCAACTGAATCAAAATTAAAGTTGTTGAGTATCATACGGATGATAGAAACGAATGCCAGGTCAGCGGTGAAGCACAGTGACAATCCGATGGACATGTTGAGATATTTCGGATCCTTCAATAAACCAAAATCAAGAATTTTCCTGGAATACAAAATAAACTAATTGAACTCAAAATATGCATCAATTGGAAAATATGGAAATATATTATTAAGTATTGAAACAATTTGAAATTTTGCTGGTACAGGAGTTTTTTATTTTGTGAAACCTCAAATATACTCGTGGACATTGACACACCTTTCGTTTTCTCTTACTCTAACTGAGAAATATATTTCAATGAGAAAATATGGAATAATTTTAGTTTATGTAAAATAATTGGACAAAAACTTCAGTTTTTCGTTTCTAGAATTATAGTCAAACTCTTATACACAAAAAATCAAGAAGAAAATTGGGAGAGACAGAGGGGGTCAGCAAGAAGGAAAAATAATAATTGGTTGATTATGAAGTGATGATACGAACGAAAACTAGGCAAGGCGATCTGGACTAAATTGAAATAATCTTTTGGTGCCCTTGGAAGGTAGGAGTGGGTCTATTCTACCCTCTACTGCAACCCGAAGGAGTTTAATGAAGATATACATTGATTCAGTTCAAATGCGACCAAATAGATAAAGCTTCCCGAAGAAGCCAATTAATTCATTTGGTGAGTGGTCTTTCAGGTCAGCTGCCAAATGCAGAAAACGTGATACGATCTGCAGTAGGGTAAGTACATGATGGAAGGAGCCCCTAAAGAGCGTCCAGAGAGACTTGGTGGTAGATTTGGGGAAGTTTAAATGGACTATAGACTCATTTCAACCAGTGAGATAAAAAGGCCTAGAACTTTTTTTTCACAAACTGTGTTTAATTGACAGGGCAAGCTTGGCTCTGGGATACATACCAAATACATGAAGACTGATTAGAGCCAATTTCAATCCAAAACCTGTGAAAATTGGCAAAGACCTTGAGACTAATGAGCCTTATGTTTTTCGCATTGAAAACATTACAAAAACTACCTGGCAAACATATTAGAAATATATTACTGGCTACCAAGTCACTTTTTTGGAAACAATATGCTTTCAGATCAGGTATGTTAACATAAACTGTCACTAACTGACACTATGCTTACAAAAACACAAAAAAAAATACTTCTAGCTACTTTCTTGCATATGGAGGGCACATTATACGTGATAAGACGTCCCTCAAATGAATCATCCATGCATCAAGAAGTAAAAAAGATCGACGACACAAGATGCAGATGAATAGACTCTATTTTTAGAGGAAGATTGATATTCACAATCATAATGGGGGAAACAGTAGTGACACGGGTTGAAAGGGGCAGTCGTCAGATGAGAGTTTTGCCCCCACGGTTATGGAACTTTGGACAACTTAGTCATTCTAGTCCACAGCAAATACAATAATATAGTGATAGGACGCATGCAGAAGCACCTGAATGTTATAACAAGATAAATCGAAAAAGAAGTGTTGAACATAAGCCCAACGATATCGCTCAAAGTATCATTTAGCATGAGAAGGGAGACAAAGTGCTCAGGATCCCTAAAACTTCGACTTGAAAAGTAAATATTTGTGAAGGGGAGGTCAAATACCTGGAAGTGACATTAGATCCCAGGAACCAACCAATCTAGAACCAACATCAAGAAAGAGAGACATTACGAGTAGACGCACCTATGTAAAGACATAGAGATTCAAACCAGACATTGCCCTTAAACCATGATGGTTGAACCCATGATAACATATCTGGTGGCCAAAAATATTTTTAATTACAGCTATCAACCCACTAAGCATGGTGCAAAGACTTGCATGTTTGGGAATAATGGAAGAGCTGCATTGGAGACAGCCTTCAATCTTTTTTGAATTTTGTAATCATTTTTGAAGCAAGGTTTGATCGATTCAGACTGGAAAATTTACCGAGATACTTGGCATCAAACAAGACAGTAATTTCTGAATATATATAGAGAAATGAACATTGAACATGTTCATGGACTAAATGACACAGAAATGAATGTTTGACACAAACTCCGCTGTTGAGGTGTCGAGCCGCAAGAACTAGAGAATGAACAGTGGCCCTAAGAACTTTCTCGTAAAAACAATTGGTTGAAAACCAAACATACGACGAAAACTGGAATTTATCGAACGAGATAAATTTCATTTCAGCTCACATCAGTCTTTCAGAGTATGCAATCATGGAATGGTCAAAAAACTTTGAATTAAGGCATTCTAGAAATTAGTGGATTGATATTTTCACAGACAGCCAGGCTGCACTTGAGACACTGATGAACCTAAAAGTGACTTCGAGACTGGTCTGAGAATGCCGTGGAAAAATGACTTCGACAATAGATTTACTGGGTGCCAGGACACTCAGATATCACAGGCAACGAGTTTGGATCTCAAAATCCATATATAGGTCCAGTACCGGCAGTGAAGGTACCAAAATCTATGAAACATAAATATTACTAGGGAAGCATTCCCGGACATAGCAATGGAAAAAATTTCATAGAGAGACCATCTGAGAAGAAAACTGAAAAACTGTTTTAGCGAAACAGGAATTAGCTCAGAATAATTACAGGGCTACTCACTGGATACTGCCTATCAAGAGGGCAATTGAATGAAAGCTGTACGTACAACGGAAATCGAAGCTGTCGGCAATGCAACGAAGGGACATTCAGTAAAGGAACCTGTTCAAACTCGTATAGGAAAGAAGATTGAAAAACACAATGAGCCCATGCGGCTGCAGCGTTTTTCATAGATCCGGAAGGAATGGACAAGTTAAAAAGCTCCCAGGAGAAAATGGAATGTAAGTAAATGATTGTTTGAGTTCTCAAAGTACTACTGTGATTATATATAATTTTATTGAACTTGTTATTCACCTCACAGAGGACAATTTTGCAGATGTTTCTTGCCTTTACAGCAAAATCATGCTGGAATTAATCAGCTGATAGTTTTTGGTGTATTTTTTCTCGCCATTACAAGAGAAATCTAAGCAAGGCAACAGTGTGTCCGGAAGTCGACTGTTTCTTCAATTTCTTATATTTTCCCCTGTCAAAATCCTTAAACAGTACAATCCAACAAATGCCTGTCAGGTAATAACTACCTTCTAGCGGAAGGTCTTACATATATGGTTAAGTATCGATGAAGTCATTCGAGTCCCGGACATACTGTTATCTTGATTGAGCTCGACTTGCACTAACAAATGGTAATGCTCCCAAAGTTGAAGATTTTATTCAATATCCATCATGGTATTGGACAGGAAAGTAATTATTTTTCGGTAGCTATCTGACGGATCTTTCGTCTGATGAATATTTGATGTTTGTATTCTGGCAAGAAAACAATTTGACGTGATTCCCGTCAATATAGTTACTTTTTACTGCTTGAAAGCAGTATGTTCATTTGTTCCAGTTCATGGGAAAACACTTCAGCATCATTACTATGGGCTTGCCATGGCACAAATAACAAACTGTTCTCTGTACCGACTAGTATTTTTGGATCTAGGTATAATTTGGGTTCTCCACATATCCTCATTAATCAACTGCCTGTAGGTGAAGATATACATGGCCATTATATTAAAGTGTTCAAAAAGTACCAAGTATTTTTCCTAAATGTATTACATGTTTCTCATACACCCGGTAATTCAAGTACCCCATATATGGATATAGGATAAAGAAAATAACGTTTGTCTCATTTCTACTAAGATTGATATTTGTTATGACTGGTTTCGGTTTATTCATTCAGCATTTCCAGAATAGTCTCAATGACATTCTTGCATCAACAATAAACAGGTAATCGTATTTGACTTCGAGAGGTAGTCTTGCAATAGAAAAATTATCGTCTGCAAGATAATTTTCAATGAATTTTTATTAAAAATTCTCGGTTTCAAAAACAAAATCTGAATTTGATAGTCTTTTTGACTTTCATGATGTTATAAAATCCGAACCAGCAATATACCAAATGGAATTCGTTCTTTATATATTGACATAATCAATCAACTTTGATATGAGGTTAGAAATATAAAAACTCTATGTACCCAAACTTTGGCATTTTATACTTACACATCTTGTTTTTTATCACTTCCTACAATTTTTGGACTATCTGTCTTAGAGTTCAACAACCGTTCTACTGTAGCATCTGACAGATCTCTGGATGGAATAGCATCGAGGGGAATTCTATCTGAAGTGAACAAAATATTTATAAAAAAGGTTTATCGATGTTTTATTCATTTAAAATGTTTAATAGGAGCAATATTTTAATGGAGATTTCCATCAATTGATGTATTGATGTATTGTGTATCTCACTTCAAACCCTATCATCTTTGTATATTTTTTACTTGAAATCGTATGCAAAATTTTCTTTCCGTTATGGAAAGTTTCGAGAAACGTACTTGATTATAAAACAAATTCAGCTTTCTCTAGAAAATAACAGCTTGCGGGGATTTGAAAAGAACACAATTGTAGAAGAAACATAATGAGTCATTTTTATCGGGAATATTTATTCTAAAAAGTTGTTTAACATGTTCCCAAACACTCACATTTCGGGAATTCTCCGAATTCGAAATGATATCCAAGATAATGCTTTGCCCAGTGTATTTAGATACTACTCTATATTCAATTTCAAGAAAAAGTTGAAAACATATCTGAAGTTTTCTGGATAGATAATATATTCATGTTATGCCTTGCTCATATGGTTTTCCCTTTGTCTCACCTTTGTGTATGTTTTGCTATACTTTACCTTATTTAAGCTATATAGATTTTTAATATTTACTTTGGAATTTATAACCTTTGTTTTTTCTTAGTTTCACAAAGATTCATGAACTACTTTCAATGTATACTAGGTGATTATTTTTATATATACTATATAAAACTGAATGTTTGTTGGTTGGTTGGTTGGTTGATAGGTGATAAACTGCTACATCGCTCGACCGATCGTGATGAAACTTGACATATATCAGTTACTTTTCATAGAAAAGGTTTTTAGGCTGTCAATTTTTCTGTAACTCGCCACTAGATGGCACTGTAGAACCGGTTTTTTTGAAAGCACTGTTCTATAACGCTGTCAAAACATTGGAACAGCAGCGATACAGCAACATAGTACTAGTTTCTATATAAAACATGCTATCCCCCAGGTTAAGTTGTAAAACAGCCTCGGCTGAACTTCGCCCTTTCATTGATTTTTGTATTTACTTCTTCTTCATAAATAATGCTTATTATTATAACTTCTGGCCAAGAGTTCCCCACAAAAGTAATCGCTGTATCATCGGCATAAGCAGAGAAATTTTCCTGAATATCTAAAGATAACATATCGTTCAGATGAATAACGAATAAAATGGGACTCAAAACCGAACCTTGTGTAACTCCATAGGTAACAGTTTTGTATCCACTCATCTCGCTGTTTGCCCTAGTACATTGGATACGATCGAAAAGATAATCTTTCATGAGTTCATGTCCTGGGCCTCTCATTCCATAACTATATAACTTGTTCAGCAGTTTATGATGGCTCACAGTGTCAAAGGCTTTATTTAAATCAAGCAATAGCGTCAAAACTTTTTTGGATCTTTTTTTCCTGATAATAGCTTCTATTAAATGCATATAAGTTTGAAAATTATAAAACAAATATAAAAATAAAAACAACAATAAAAATTATTTGGCGCTCCGGGGCGACTTCACTGATTCCAGTGGCGCATTTGCCTTTTCAGCTGCAGGAAAACCCGGAAAAACCTGCAGCACCACATCGTCTGAAGATCTTGATCTGCCAATGCCCTCTCTCCGTGATATTATCTTTCCCTGGGGAGGACTTTGTTCTCATTTGTGTTATGTGATTACACAATTCAATATTGGTTATTGGTCTAAGGAACTCATTGATAGGAATTGGCGTTTCTACAAATGATGGATCATCCTCTATCTCATCTGCGAGTTTTTCCCCAATTTCACTGAAAAAAATCATTGAATTTATTAGCTATTTCAAGCCCATTACCGATTTTTAAGTTAATTTTTTCTTTTGTCGAAATACCATCTCCTGTACAGTTTTTTATTATTTTCCATGTTTCTTTCATGTTACCTTCAGTATTATCCAACATTTCTTTATAGAACAACTTTTTTGACACCTTAAGAGATCGATGAGTGTGTTTCCATATATTCGGTATTCTCTACTCAACTGCAAGTTCTCAGGTTGTCTTTTCATTTTTTTCAGCCATATTATCCCTTGTTCTAATACTTTTCATTAATGAACGTGTTACTCATGGTTCTAGCTTCGAGTTAATATTAATTTTACTCACTGTAGTACTGTTTGTTATGGAATCTGATAGCAACTGCATGAAATTCGAACACGCTTTGTCTGGGTTCTCAGTTTCAGACAAAACTGTTATCCAATTTATATTTTCAACGGTGATTTTCAGTTCATTACAGTCAGTAATT
>WOGO01009220.1:0-10305 GCA_015342085.1 Leptinotarsa defecta
ATTAGTCTATACAATAAAATCACCAGCGCGTATCTTATTTCTTTTCCGATCCAGCCGTTCCGAATATTTCTAATTTCAAAAACTAAACTACTCAACTAAGTAGATTTATTCTGTCAAATCGAGAGCGGTGTTGCCGAAACTTACATTAAATTTCCTCAAATATATACATGCCTAAACAATAACAAGTACTAACAATTGTGGTAAGATAACGATTCTATCGCTGGATATTGGAATTTTTTATTTCGTTGATAATTCAGGAGAGAACTCAACAAATGTATATTGAAATCTAATAGCTTGTTAAAAATGCGACAAAGGATGGAACAAAATCCCAAAATAACGAAGTGAATTAAATCACATAGATATAATACGTTCAGGCAGATTAAAGACGGCTAATTACTTTGTTTGGATCTGTTACGTTTTCGAAGCTCTTTCACATGAAAAATGTGTAATATGCCAAACATTATTACATATTAGAATGAGAGGCCTGTTCAATTGAAGATTGATATTCAATTCAATGAACCTTTTTCGTGAAGTACGAAAAATCATTCACTAGCAGCGCTAGTAGTTCGGTAGGGACAAACACTGCCTAATCCTCATATAAACATACGGTAAAGTACTATTAAAAAGAAAATGTTTTTAACAGAAGAAAATGTTCCTGGAGCAAAACTAAAATTTGCAACTGTAAAGGATAGCGATGTTGTAACATTGAAACGTTGGCTTGCATGCCGTAATTTAAAAGTAACTGGAAAAAAAAGTGAATTAATAGACAGGTTAGTACCTATACAGACTTTAGTAAACGAGTAGCGGTAGATTCAAACTGTAATAAAAGAAATTCAAAATAATTATGAATTTCTGACTTATTTCCGAGTGAAATATGAATCAAATATAGATGGTAATGAAATAAATTTAATTAAATGTAATGAATATAATTCAATAAACGATTGACGTTATATCTCATTCTAATCAATGGTGATTAACTATAAAAAATTTACTATTCATTTCATGTTTAGAGCTTACATATGACTATTTATTTATTTTCTGCACTGTTAAATCCACTCTCCTCGAAGCATGTATCCATTTCTTACATCTAACCTCATTATTATGACGTTTTATAAATGGTATAAAAACCACGTTTTCTTCCGGATATCGATTATCCGACGTAAAATTGGCAAAACAGCAATGCTTTGTGGGCATTATACTAGCACAAAATAATTTTTTAGATCAGATTTATATTTTTAAATAATAAATTACACTGTTTTACATGTGAATAGTTTATTGTTTGTCCCTACTACTAGTGCTGCCTCTCGTGACACGTTTGGTGTAGTATTCTCAGGAAAAAGGCTCATTCAAAACATACTTTATTGTCTGAAGAATGAATTCTTATTGACAAAGTCGTGGGCGAAATATAAATAACATATACATGAAATCATAAAATGAAAATCACTAAAAGAAGGTGACAACCTGAACTGAAAAGAGACATGTTAATAATAATAATTTTGTGCAAAAGTTCAGGATATAAGAAAATGGCCAATAAAATGAAATGAATCAACCAAATTGAATCAAATCAATAAAATACCGTAGTATTCACAGTTAGTCTTACTCAAATAAAATTATCATCGTAGAATTCTGCTAAGCTATAATAAGGTCTCACAAAAAGCAAGTCTTTCAACAAGGTCATTTATGGTTCTCATAGCTTGAAGAAGTTTATTGAACATTTTGAGACCGTTGTAAGTGATGGAATCAAATCAAATCAAATTTATTTATCATTTTTGATACAAGAATGTATATATGACACCTCACATTTTAGAAAAAAAAATTTATCTAATATCACTTACATCAATAACAACACATGTTCCACAAAAATATTATTTTCATACTCTTTCAAGGAATAAAAACAACTTCTTATCAAAAAGTCTTTGACTTTTTTCTTGAATTTGAGAATATTTCTTTCACTTCTGATGCTGTGTGGTAATAAGTTGAAATATTTTGCACCGGCATAAAGTGGTGAACCTTTGTACTCATTACGGTTTACTTTTACCTCATGGAAGTGAATTTCCTCATTTCTTGTTAGCAAATGGGAATGTACATAAACGTAGTTTAATATTTTGTATAGATAAATACGTGGTAATGTGAAAATTTTTTTGTCTTGGAATGTCTTACAAGATTCTTTGAATTTGAGATCAACAATTAGTCTAATGAAACGTTTTTGCATTATTAATATTCTATTTATTTCTAATGAGTGTCCCCAAATGGTAATATTTATATTAAGTTTAGAATACACTAGACCATAGTAAATATCCAAGAGATTATGTCTCAAAAAATTTGATTTCATTGTTAAGAGAGCAAAATACGTTTTTTTCAGAGAAGTCCACAAGTATTCGATGTGATTATTGAAAGATAATTTATTGTCAAGTTGTATTCCAAGAAATTTTGTATATTCTGTTGTTTTGAAACCTAAATTTATTTGAAGAGGACGCTGATACTTACTTGAAAACTGAATAAATGTTGTTTTATCTTTATCATTTATTAAATGATTGTTTCTACACCAACATTCGAATTCATTCATGACTAGTTTTGTTTTATTTTCAATTTCATTCAGATCTGGGGACGTCACAATGATTGTTGTGTCTTCGGCATACATGAAAAACTCGACCCTCTTTTATGTTTTCGGGTAGTTCATTAACATAAAGTAAAAATAATAGTGGTCCAAGCACCCCTCCCTGTGGGGTCCCCAGATTCATATAAAATTGATCTGAATAACTGTCGTTGACTTTAACGACTATTTTCCTATTACTCACATAAGATTCAAACCACTTATTGATTGACCCTCTCCTCCCCATTTTATAGAGCTTTTTACTTAAATACTTCAAGTTGATTGTTTCAAATGCTCGGCTTAGATAAAAAAATATACCAACTATATAGTATCCTTTGTTTATGCCATCAAAAATATATTGGATCATATCAGTTGATGCTGTTTCGATTGAAATTTTTTTTCCAAATCCGTGTTGGTAAGAACTTATCAAATTATTTTGTTGCAAAAAACTTACCTTTCTGTTGTTGGAATCCATTCAACATTTTAATTCACCTTATTACGAAAAGTGGGGTACTTCAGGCAATCATATTGCCTGAAGTACCTACACCTTTTTTCTAGAATACAGTATATTGTTGAATCAACGAATATCTGATTGATCGGACAATATTATTTTCTATGTGAAGGAATTAGTAACCCCGATATTTTCAAACTCAGTCCCAACTCAAGGAATTATCTATGTTCCTTTCCCCAGTAAACTGTTACAAACCCCTCACTTCACATTTTTTGACCTAATAATTTTAGCTTGGATGGATTCAAACAGATGTTCACAAGAGATTATTGCTAATGAGATAATGAAAACATTTGCAAACTTGACTGAAATTTAATTTTAGTTAATCCTACCGTCCACCAAATATTTGAATTAGGATTTATTATAAGAACAGTTTTGAAGCTGTTCTATCCATGATAATGATTCAAATCCGTTGAAATACCTCCAATTACTACAGGATTACATAGTACTTGTGTAACTATCGACCGATGCGTGCGGTATTTTCTGAATAGTCTCAGAGAGATGATTGATTCGCTATGAATGCGATATGAAAGTCAGTTCAGGGGTATCAACAATTTCTTTGTGGTAACAACGGAAACTTAGCAACTCTTTGGAAATCAAATAATATAAATGAAAAATAATGAATGAAATAATCGAATATAGAGAAAATTAAATACTGCATTGAAATAATATCCACACAGTTTGAGATTGACATAAAAACAGATCAAATTTCTTTCCTATCTTTGAATCTAATGTGTCTCTTTAAAAACGCTGATTAACACTTCTAGAGAGATAATAATGATACTGATATTTCATTTCCATAAGGACAATATGGAATTGTGTAGAAAACTTGCGATACAATAAAAAAAAGTGTGAAGAAAAGGTTATTCAATAATTTAATATTTTGTTGATAACTTTGTGTATGTACATATATTATAGCTACGTTGAGCCAATTGTCACCTTTGTAGGATTGAATAATGATACTAATAATGTGCATACATAAAATAAGTGGCATCATTTTCAAGCTATGTTTCACATAATGAAAGAATATAAGTGCTTGCTGGTTAGATTTTTATAATAATCATGTATATATCGTTTTGATTGGCTTCCGGATTTTGCGGTGGTCTGACACATCAGTCAACAACAGTAGTTCGACCACGGCACTGAAGATGACTGCCATAGTTGTAGTTGAGACATTTGGAGATTATAACCAAAGAAGACCACGGCAAAACCACAGCCAATCAAAACATTGACGTCAGCCGTGAAATAGTACATTCCTAAGTCATGTAAATAACCTTCCATTATAATGATAATTATCAAATATGATATAAAATGGTTTGAAATCCCTATAAGAACCAATACAATTGACGAATTAAAATTAATAACTGAAAATGACAATTATATTAAGCACAAAAGAACCCTAAAATTAAATTACAATAAAATAAAATACCAGCCAAAAAATGAAAATTGAATAATTCAACAAAAAGAGAAAATAAAAATTGAAAGATTTCAAGTTAAGTTACTTCACGACGTTTCGATTGTTAGAATTCACAATCGTCTTCGGGTGATGTTTTTAAGCTTTGCTCAAGTACATGATTTTCCATTCTCCAAAAAGCAAAGATTTTTCGCATTCATCTCTTATGAAGGTTTGTGATGTAGATCATTTAGTATTCGGTAACATGCCGTTCATAGATTCAAGAAGCAGTATATATTTATATATTTATAATATTTTATAGTATATATTTATAATATTCGTAGGTTGTTTGCGCTTTGCAATATTGTATAAATTTAGATATATAAAGTGGTGACGACAATGAACGATATGTGTATACTAACACAATTACTCTCAATAAATTAATACAATGCCGCACAACACTCTTATAAATTTCATTATATTTGTGTATATAGGTACAATATGATTATGATGCCTTGACAAAAATATGATTCAAATTCAAATGAGAGACATTTTTCATGATAGGTTGATTTCTGAGTAAAAAGTTTTTGGCTCAACACTTCTGAATTTTTTACAAAGAATATGAGGGACTTTCGAAGAAACGATGAGAATAACAAATATGTGTAGATCATACATAGAAGTGTCTTTCAGATACAAACTGAAAAAAGCCTTCTCGAAATAACTACTTCCACATAAACATTGAATTACATAAGTTGATGATATTCCATAAACATCATCTTCAGATTGATGATGAGCACTATCTTGCACTGAGGAGAGGCTACGTAGCCCGAAACCGGCCTGCAAGTGTGCCCGTTCATATAATTGAAAATCGATTCCAGCAGTTGTATCGCCAACAGCATACGCAGGAAATACTTCTGCTGTGAAGATTCCTGCACTAACACTTGTTGGATATAATTCAACGCCCGTCGTGGTATTAGCCAGGAGAATAGTTATTTTCTGATAGGTGTCAGTCCATTACCCTACAATGTAGGTAAGTTGAGACTGGCCTGAACAAATTCTTCTTATAATTGATTTGATTTACAACCAATCTTCAAGTACGCCCATTGAATATATGTGAACGACTTCAAATAGTCCAAAGACGTAACAGTCGGCTGGCATTGTTATGGTTTCAGTACTTTGAATGCGCATGGCATAAAATTTTTGACTTGAAAAGGAAAAAACCATCAACAGTGACTATGACACAGCGTTATGAGAACGTTTAAAAGACCAAATTGCAGCAAAATGCCCCTTTTTGAAGAAATGAAAAGTGCTGTATCATCAAGACAATGCACCGTGTCACAAATCGATGAAAACGATGGCAAAATTGTATGGATTAGGTTTCGAATTGCTTCCGCATCCACCGTATTCTCCATATCCGGCCACCAGTGACTTTTTTCTATTCACAGACCTCAAGAAAATGCTCTCTGCAAAGAAATTCAGCGACGATGACAAATCAATCTTCGAAATTGGTGCATATTTTCAGGATAGAGACAAATTGTACTAAAAATGGTATCGAAAAATTGTATGACTTAAATCGTTGTTTCGCCCTCGAAGGGATACTTTACTTAATAATGAAATAGAATTTTATAAAACACTTGAATGCCCAACTTGAATGTTTTACGTAGCATCATTGTGACATGAGCATATTTGTAGATTTGTCTCATCTGGTGATATGAAGCCGTGATGTTGTTGTGTTCATTTTCAAAAGTTCTATCATTTGCTGAGGAGGTGATTCAGGTTATTGAAAGTTAATGTAACTCCAGATATCGGAATTTCTGGATCCAATAGAACGGTTTATGGAAATGTCTTATGATCATGTTCATCATTTTCAAAATGAAAAAAAATAATTTTTCACAAAAAATGTTCAACAGAATTGTACTCATGAACAATGGATCAACAGCGCAAAAATAAAATATACGAATTCGTTAGAGCGATTGCAACGTAATTCGAAAGCGTATCGTGAACGGGGAAATACGTGTTTCCGAAATTCCTAGACCGCCATTGTGAATAATCACCCAATATTGAATATTGGAAGATTCATAGAGGAAAATCATAATTACCAGTCAGCTGCCACTAGTGATTACTCCAACGAACGGATTACAATTACAGTATCCCTTCCATACATCACAACCACTCCCAGAGAAAAATAAACAGCTGCAATTATTTATTCACGATTAGAGACAGGCCTGAACTTAGTTCTAGCAGAAATGATGGTTTGCTCGCTGGAGTTTAGCCTGGAATGCATGATGAATTGTGGACATTTACATTTTACTTGAGAATTTATTGGTAATACCTGATTGATATATCGTTTTTGATGAATCTACTATTTCAAGTGGTGGAGAAGATAATATTTGCTGAAAATCATGAAATGAAGAAATGAACTGTTACTTGATGAGAATCAATAATACTCATTATGATAATAATTTTCAATTTTCACATCAAACCTCTTATTCAAGACGAGTTTCGTTACGCGGTAGCTTCATCAGTTGGAAAAGTACATCAAACTATTCAACAATGTCTTTTATATAACAGTAGGTAATCACAGAACTCAATTAGATAAATGATAATTGATGAAACAGGTGTATTTTGAAAAAAACTAATGAAACAAAATATTTATTCCACGAAAACAGGTGTGAACATGTCAATTATTGCCAGTTCGTTCTTGAAAATTTAGTAAAAAAAAGGTTTTTTTTTGTCATGTGTAACTCTATTTTTTTTTAAGTTTTAAAATCTTTCGCTCTACGATTCGAACTAATCATGATTCGAATTTCATAATTTTGAAAAATCCCAGACTTCAATGTAATATCTTGCCCAGAAAATACCCGCATTGGCCTGTTACCAGAAAAATAAATCAATACACCTCCAGAAATTCGTTTTTGTTATTGCAAAGTTTATCTAGTTTCATATCATTGTTAAACTGATTTGGATTTTCAATTTATGGACGTTAATATGTCAGTAATCGACTAAAAGTATCTCCTCATTCTGATTACACCTATATTCCTTCTTCAATAGATTTTTTTCCAGTTTAATCATTTTACTGACCAATAATTCAGTTACAAACTAACCCGAAATATACTTTTCTGTAAACTAAACATCGACCTACAGTTTCATGACTATTCAAAAGACTTTCGTTCTAGCGATTTGTACTGAACATGATTTGAAATTTCGTGATTTTAAACATTACAAGACTAATGCCGGAAAGACAATAGTAGATACTGATCAAATCGAAATGAAAGTTTCCCTTAGTAGGCTTTCAAAACAAATTTTTACTTTTGGTTAATGTCAAATCATTGTATTAAGAATCGATTCGTTTTGTGTACAGATTTTTCTACATTTATAAATCACAAATGAGTTTTATGTTTATATTGAAAGGGTTACAATTTTAGAAGTGAATAATTTTTGGGAAAAAAAGTTTTTGGCTTCCTACTACTCCATCTTGATACCAAAAATGTGAGAATGTTTACCTTACTTTTAGTATATTGTTTAAAAATCCTGTGAATGATATCTGATTCAATTCCATAACGAATGTTTGGAATACAAACTGAGTAGAGAATCGATTTTATAAGTAGTAACTCTATACATAAATGTGTAGGTCAGGCAAAAAAGTAACTTTCAGACACAAACTGGAAGAAAAAAAAAAGCCCTCCTGAAACAGCTACTTTCATATAAACATTGAGTTACACGAAATAATGTTTCTTTCAATTATACAAAACACTTTTCTCTACTCAGTTTGTATTCCAAACATTCGTTATGGAATCGAGTGAGATATCATTCACAGGATTTCTAAACAATATACTAAATGAAAGGTAAAAATTTCCACATTTTTTGTATCAAGATGGAGTAGTAGAAAGTGAAAAACTTTCTTTCCCAAGTTTTATGTATAATGTTATCTACACAAGACAAAGTAGAAATGTGCCATATCGAAATTTTGCTTAGATTTTCAATCAACGGCATCCAAGAAGAAATATTCACTTGAGTACCGTGGAAAGGATATTGAAAACATTCGAAGAAACTGGCTCTGTGGATAATCATTTCAAGAAACGAATATTACTGGAATTTTCTCCCAACATCGAATCGTTATTATTAATACCTCGACACGTGTTTCGATCACCAAGTGATCATCTTCAAAGAGAAAGATTGAAACTAGAAACTAATGCGAGCTAGCCCTATTTATGCTATATGCTATATTCATTTCATTTCGGTTCCAAAGTGGGAGAGAAAATGATATCGCATTTCCCTACAGGATTTTATGGACAGACGAGACAACTTTTACGTCGAACTCAACAGTTCACTTCCAAAATTGTCGCTGGTGGTCCAACAATAATCCAAATTTTGTAATAGACTGCCGTGACCAATATACATTCAAAATGTGTGGTGTGAATTATTACATAACCCAATGATTTTTAGAGAATATTTTAACGCAGACATGTATATAAATTTCATTATGAATCAGTTGTCTGAAGTTTTGGATAATCTGCCTCTAAATGTTAGATGGAATTCATGGTATCAGCTTGACGGGGCACCGATCCACCAAATGGTAGAAGTAAAACAGTGTCTCAGGCAGATGTTTAGGGGCGAAGTGATAGGACGAGATTGGGAAGATTATTGGTCACTAAGATCACCGGACTTATCTCCAAAGGAATTTTTCTATAAGGTTATTTGAAACGAAAAATATATAAGCACATACCATTTGCATTTGTGAATGAAAGGATCATAATTCGTATAGAACGGGAAGGATGGCATACTGAATGATGAATTCGAGTTCTTTATAAGATTATTGAAATAAGTCAATGAATGTTATGATGTTTTGTTGTCAATTTGATTATAGTTATTTTGGTTTACAATCTGAAGGTGGAAATAAAGAATATAAAATTTATGAAATCAACTCAAGAAGCGTTATTATTTGCTCGATAACTACATCTTACAGTTCACATCCAACAGTCACCCTGTTGAGTGCGAACTAAATTGAAATATTTTGAACTTATCTGTAGCTAATGTAATACAAATCTGCTTAAAAGGGAATAAAATTGTAATAAGAATGAAGAGAAATACGTGTATTCGATTACTGACATATTAACGTCCATTGAAAATTCGAATCAGTTCAACAATGAAATGAAAAAACTAGATGAACTTTGCAACAACAAAACGAATTTCTGGAGGTGTATTTATCTCTTGTTCTAGTAACAGACCAATGTGGGTATTTTCTGAGCAAGATATAACATTGAAGTCTCGTATACATCAAAATTATGATATTTAAATCATGTTTCGTTCGAATCAAAAGAGCCTAATATTGTGAACATTAAAAAAATTGGAAAAAAGTCGAAGTGATAGTATAGAGTCCATATTTCGAGGAAAGGTATAAAATTGAAAATTGAGCACTTTTTTGGCATTTTTCGAAAATTAAAAAAAAAACTGAATTTTTGAGGATTTTCGAAATAAATCTGAAATTTAACAGGTTTAGAGTCGCACACGACAGAAATGAAAAACTGTATTCTACTAACTTCTCAAGCACAAACTAATTGCGAAGTCAAATTTACATTATATATATTAATAAAAAATCTTTCATATGTCGTGAACTTGTGTGTGTATGTATAATGAAAAAAAAAATTGGAATAAAATCTCGGAATATCCATCGCCCCCAAACTACTTACACCGTAGTTTCTGGTAGATGCCTGCCAAAAAGCAATTACTACATGGATCAATAAGTCCCGAGACTAACCCAGAGATGGCGCTCTTAGTAAACCAGTAACCACGTCTTTCTAGAGTACTAAC
>WOGO01009221.1:0-10305 GCA_015342085.1 Leptinotarsa defecta
TAATATGTCATGGCGACTATTTATTTCATTAGTAATATGAATTAATTTTCTTTTCTCCGTTATAAAATAAAATAGTTTCTTCTCAATAATTTTAAATATTAGCTGATGATGAACCTCTATAGGTTCGAAACATGTACTGATTGACGGTTTTACCGCTCTAACATCTGATGGTAACATTAAATTGTGGAGACGACTTTGAGTTTTTATTTTTCGCAAATATGTAATAGTACTCTTTTATCATCTAAACTTTTGGGTTTGAGAAAACTAAGTTCCTCACGTTTCCACGGTTCGTATTTTCAATTATCTTCTGGTGATAACCGACTTGTTCTGATAATGTAAGATGTATTCACAGGTCAATTTTGGATAATTTTCTTATGTTGTTATTTACTATAAAATATAATGTGAGCTTTGAATCTTTGTTTAAACCAGTGTTCTTTGAATATTCTTGTCCTTGTCAATAAGGATTCGTCATTTTCACAAAGTATGTGGTAGATATAATTTTTGGAGTTTATTTGGTCTTCGTAAGGTTGCAGCAGATTGTGTAGTCAGATCTGAAGCAGGTTCTGATGTTGAATTTAAATCCGATTTTCCTTATCCTCTCCAATTGTTCTTTCACATAAGGAAGGATTGTGAAGGTTTTTTTCTCTTAGTATTCTGGCCAGTGTTCGAGGATCTTTTTATAGTATCAATTTTCCTGAAAATCTTTCTTGATGATGTAGTTCACTAACTTATTGCACCTTTTCTAAAGCTTGATCCATCTGTTTTAAATGATTCCCTTCTTTATTGATGAATGGTGATTGAATTCAGAATTCATACCATGAAGTGATTTCACATCATACGAAGTATACTGTGGCTTGTTTTTTGCAGTAGGTACTTGTATTTCAGTTTGGATCTACAGAATTAGTTTGGTAATTTCAGTGTAGAATTGCATTCAAGGAGGAGGTAATGGTTTTCTCATGCTACACCATGAAACCAAATTTAGTGCATTGTCACACTAAATGGACAAGGCGGAAGATAGTTTAACAAAAAAAATATACTCTTTCCAACTTTCTATTTACACATATATACAAACTTTTGTTATGTTTATGGATTATATTTTTTGGTAGTCCAATGAATGTAACACAATAATAAATATTTTCTATGTTTTTTCCACTTTTATTTGTAACTAACGTTACTGCAGTTTCGTCCTAAATGGAGATTTTGAGTCTTATACTTTAAACTTATACCATGAGTATAATGTATAAGTTTAATTGGTAAAAACATTCTATTTTCTTCATTATGATTTCCTGCCACGTAGTAACGGCTACATCTATCAATTTTATAAATAGTCTCTAAATTAGGGACAGTGTTCTTTTTTTCCTCATCAGACGACCCCTCTGCAATACTGGATAAATTCCTTTCGATTTACCGATGCTGTAAATATTTTTCTGACATTATACCACTAAGATATAAAAATTGTATAGAACAAGTATATTTTCATATTGCTAAATGTAAAAGAGATTCGAGTATATCTTTAAAAAAGACAATAGATAAGCATAATTGTATATTTTTCTTTGGAGGACTCTATTGTTGTCTGAAAACCTATATTACACTTATTTAATTTTGTAATTCTTTTTTACAATGTATTTTTTACTACTTCTGTGCCATTTGCTATAAATAATGAGGTAATATTTTCCAATGGGAATAAAGAAATATTTTTACCATTAATTAACTTCATTGGTCCAAATTTTGCTTGGATAACAGTCACTTCAAAGGTGGAGACGTTTATATTGGCATTTTATTGTGATATGAGTGAATTTTAACTTTGTAACTGGAGTCCAATCTTTGTACTGAATATTTATACCTGGATTTTCTAATGTTAGGCTTTTTAATTGTAATGTACAGTAAAATATAAAAGTTTGATAACATAATTGTTGTTGTTATTCCCTTGGGAAACTTATTAATAAACCCCCCCACCTCTGAAACGTCAATGTAAAAGGATTATCCAACCAAAGATCCTGAAGACTTTCCAATCACTTAGAGTATACAAGTGACCAGAACTTGATTAAGATGAGAAATAAAAAATGTAATCATGTGATTCCCATTGTCTATTAAATTAAATTTTTCTTCATGAAATTACAAACAGGTTATTAAAAATGCAATTGTTATTGCTTGAGCAAAATTTCAGCTGCATAAGACAATTTTGATTTGGCCAATGGCCAATTTGGAATTAGTCGATACTTGATGATAATCTAGAACTTATCCAAGTAACACTTTATTGTACGATTTTCACTACACAGTTTAACTCCACTCCCAACACGTGTTTTGCTATTCAATAACTTCTTCAGGCGTATCTATAGTATAGAAGCCAGTGTATAGCGAAACACGTGTTGCATTTTCGTAAACTGTGGTGAAAATCTCAGTGTTACTTGAATAAATTTTGAATTTTTGATGTTTTTATAATTTGCACAACTGTTGCCAAAATAAGACTCCATCACAACCTACACAAAACTTCTTAATTTTGACAATATTTTATTCCAGACAAATTTTCTTTAAAGAAAAGCCATATTACATCTACGTTTTCTATAAAATCTAAATAGGACTATTAAAATTTGGTCATATTTCATGTATTATTCATGTTTTTGAAACTACAGAGCAATTGATTAAAACATATTTTTGTATAATGTGGCATCTAGAATACACTTAAATTATTTTCAATAGTTTTAAAAATGAGAAATAAAACTTTATTGTATCACTTGTATTTGTAACTAACGTTACTGCAATTTCTTCCTATAAGAACATTTTCAAACGAATACAAATTTTGTTTGGAAAGGCTCTTATAGGACAAAACTGCAGTAACGTCAGTTACAAATATAAGTGGTAAAAAATCATAGAAAGTTTCATTTCTCATGATGATCTCCTACCACATAGTGACGGGCTACATGTATGAATTTATTAAAATAGTTTTTTCAAGTTGAATAAGCCTACAGTATTTATGAGTATCCCACAAATATATAATATGGTGTTTGGGGTATGCGGATGGATCAGGATTGCAATATTTGAACTTGGGTGTCCTCGACAAGCACAATCCTGATCAGCAAATGAGCATGATATCTCCCCTTACAAAGACGCCATCTATGGAATTGTATAAAAATTCTCATCCTGTTCCTCAAAGATAAAGAATCTCTAACTATAATGCCATAATTTACTTTTTTGAACTATTTTTAGGATATTTTGTTTGATGATTTTTGATTGGGTGCTTTATTTCGAAGATATGGGGCAAAAAAAATTTTTGACAATAACAGTTTTGATAATTTTGAAATTATTAACGTAGCCAAAATAAAAGCATAGCGTCCTACACTAGACCTACCAAGTAATAAAAAATCTAAACAATTCCGTTGGTACCTATCAACAAAATTTCGATTACTACAAACGGCTGCAGACATTCAATTTGAATAATATGTATGGTGTGATTCTGGTGTTTTTGAAAGAGTTTGCGAGTTGATGCGGAGAAGATTGGATTCTTGCATGCGAGTGGGGGATAGTCATTTCCAACAGTTCTTGTAGATTAAGAAACATTACATGTTACTTTTGGTAATAATCTGTTATTGTCAAAATTCTTTTCGCTCATGACATGCTCAGGGTTGCCCCTTTCCTCTCATGCAAACCTACGACTTTGTATGTATGTGTGGCAGAATGTAGGTTTTCACGGATGGTAGAATATGATGTGTTGTTTTTCCGGGGGTTCATCCATTGTGTACTATTCGATAGTCGACGTTTCGCCATCATCTCAGATGGCATTATCAAGACGAATTATTGCTTCGCTTCGAGAGGTGTAACTGATATTAGGTTCAGTTGCCATATATATATATATATATATATATAATTTTTGCCCAGCTAAACTGTTATTTGTAAATTTTCAGGTGTCAGTGTTGCCAACCCCAAACCAAGAAGAACATACTTGATTCATTTATAATTGTAGGTAGGTAGGTAGAAAGTAAAAACTTAATATCTCTCAAAACAAATATCTAGAAACTGGTATCAAGACATGAATTGGTGTATTTAAATTTTACATCAATAAGTACTCTGCCTGTTGTCATAATTATCTGACCTCCGAATACCTCCACTGAATTCTATCTGGAAACTGTGGCATGGAAAAGCTAGTGCCTGAGTACCAACTTTGTGAAAGATCCATAAGCACCAGCATTATGCAGGCATTAATATCAGCAAAAATTGTTCTGATTATCCAAATTTGGCATTTAATTATTTTTCTGGATGTCCCCTCTAGTTTATTCATGCGCATAGAAATTACTTGATGAAATTATACTTACATCTAAGTCATATGTCATCATACCAACAGAATAAATACAATATACATGTAAAAATTGAAAAACTTTCAGTTAGATATTTATTCTAGAAATAAAGTCTAAAATTTAAACTCTTTATATTTCTTAGTCTGCTTGGTGTCCTGTTGTTGCCTTTTCCGTTTATTCTGAAACAAAATTCATAATTATAGTTGAATGTTAATAAAAGTTTGATAAAAACCAGCCTCAGTTTGGAAGCCAAAACTACTCAATTTCAAAATAATATTGTCTCACCTTCTGTTTGGCAACATGCTCAGCCAACATGTCACTGAGATCTTCTTTCTGCAACTGAGACTGATTCTCTCTCATCTGTTGCTCATATCTCACTGCCATTGCGTCGCTATCCATGTCCAACTCTGATGGATCAAGCGCCAATTCAACCATTCCTTCACGATCTGTCCGCCTTTGAATTATTTGGGGAGCACCCCCAGTGGCCGCTATCTGGCTCATATCATATACATGACTGCTGGCCATCATAGCATTACCAATTCTTTCATTTCGTTTTTCAGGAATTATGTGGTACAACACAGGAGTTTCGCTTCTAGAAATTTGAAAATACAGGTATGAAAACGGAACATCACAAGAAAATAAAAGTATATGAAGAATATATTTACCCCTCCATGTCATTTTCAATTTTCTTCTTTCTAAGTTCGATGGTTTCAGGTGTCTCCATTCCAGCAGGTATACTTGAGATACCACTTGGAGTTACAAGGCCTTCTGCAGGCGTCACTAACCCAGATTCATCAGGTATGCTTGGGGCTTCCTTTTCTTCTTCTTCCTCCTCCTCTTCACTCTCCTCTTCAGATTCTGATTCAAGTTCTCCCCACAAAGTTCTATCCACATTTGGATCCTCTCCAATATCCTAAAAATTACATTAAATTAAATACTACACGTTACTGATAAATAGAACATTTTTCTCTGTGAAAAGTACTTTGAATTTACGCAGCAACTCATTAGAGTGAATTAAAAAGTTTGCCCTTTCTACATGTGTCCACAATTATCCATTACAATTTTCATATTTTTCGGATTGTGGAAGGTGAGAATACCCAAAGAACGTCGATAAAAAAAACTTTAGATTTCCTCCACAAAAAAAATAATATTCGTTCAATGATCTGATAGGTGGCAACAGTGTTGTTGGGCTGAATCATTCTTAATGGACAAAGATCAATGGAGTTCTTCCTGTAATTTTTTTTTAATTTGAAGCTTACATGAAATTCCTGAGAAATCTTGAATGTTATTTGGAATATTTTCCAAAAGGGAAGATTTCTTCTCTCAGGAACTTATTTGAGCTCAGAATTAGGACAGGTAAATTCATTTACAGCCTGAGGTCAATACCAGCTTATTTCTAAATAATAACTTAATAATTCCAGATTAAAGAGAGCAAAAGCCAAAATGAAGACTGAATAAGAAAGTTAAAGTATGTGGAAATTGTGCGACGTGGGAAAACCTCATGGGATTTATCAGTGGTTTGTGATACAAACTCATTTCGAGTACTTGGTGAAGGTTTTAAGAATCAACTGTGGCACATAAAGAGATTATCAAGATGATCATCAAATTACCAGAACTCTCGGGATATCAAGAACTTCATATGAGCTTACAACTTGGAGAGGCAAATTCATTTACGGGTCATTTTCCCAACACTAATTTTGTATTACTGATTAACACCAAATTAAACACTCTGAGAGACAAAACAGGTGCTGGACATTAGAGGTTTATGATATCAATAAATTTTGGATACCTGGTGAATTTTTTGGGAAAAAGTTGTGGTGGTAGTTATGAAAATAGAAATTGTTTTTATTCAATTAATTATCGGGGCTATAATACATAAATAATAATTGATGAATATCAATAATAGTTTCAATGGCAAATTGGAACATACAGAAAAAATAGAATATCTTTCAAAAGAACCCCAAAATTCCATTAAAATATCTACTCGATAACACAAAAAGACTATTCTATATTAACTATTTTTAATTGCTCAGCTTCCAAATATCATCCAACATATTTTTCATTTCTGTTCAATTCTGCTTTTGACATGTGAGTTTTTACATTATTTCTTATTATTGTCTATATTTGATTTAGCATACTGAAGAATTTTCTTTGTTATAAACTGTTTTCTTGTTAATAATAATAGTAAAAATAATGATAATCAAATAAAAAAGTATTATCAAAATCAACTTACATCAATGTTAACAGTACTAGTTCCAAAAACGTCACCATATAATGGCTTTCCATTTTCATCAACAGGTGGCTTACCCCAACCTCCTGCATGATATCCAAAAGCACAGCCTTCAGGAATGGGAGCATTCAGTCCTGGTATTTTCAAATTGGGGTAGTTAGGAGGGGGTCCATAACGTTGCTTGGCAATCAGCCATGGAGGAGGTACTTTGTTTGCATTAGGACCAACAGGCATACCCAGAGCTGTTCGTAACTCTTCCGATAAATCCCCAGGTTTTTTTTCTTTCAGTCTGGTTTCAAATTCCTTACCTTCGTAGTAAAGATCGCCATGAATTGTCATCTTGGGCTTTGTTTGCCACCTGAAAAGTGAAGTTTTCCGAAATGAATAACTGAATAGTAATTAAAATAAATGACCGCTGTAAGTCGTAGTTTCTGAAAATTTCAGTTCCAACAATTCCAAGTATAAATATTTACAGCACTCTCTGTCACTTAAATCAAAATCTATTTGAGAATATTCCACCTACGGGATTATTCCTCTGAAGTGAAAGTGATCGAACCAATGAAATTATTGAAAGAAAATTGACAACATTTTTAGTGAGTTATCGTTTTCACTTCAAAATGAAATATTTCGATTTTATATAAATAGTTGTATATATGTATCTTCACATTGTTTTTAGTGTTACTACAATTCTTTTAGAGAGCAAATTCTCTCTTGATCCGAGCCAAACCCTAATTGAGGCAAATGAATATATTTTATATCACAGATTCTGTATAAAACAAGTTCGAAAATGTATCAGACTAATCAGCAGAATCCTTATCAGAGGCATAAAAAATGTCTAACAAGGGAAATGAAAAAGTGACTCACTTGAAAAAGGCATCATGCAATTTTTGATAATCTATATCAATCTTTCCCAGTTTAGGTCTGGCCCTTTCTCTCATTTTTGCCTTCAAGGTTTTAGATTCATCCTTATCTTGCAAGGATGCTCTCATCTCCATGATACCCGTTTTCTTTATGAAATCTGGCAAGTTGAATGGGGGTTTTTCAATACCTCTTTTTCCCTGTAAATATTTGCGCTTGAAGCACCAATGTCTTGGAACCTAAAAAGAATAATAAATCCAATTATCTTATGGAATATACATAGATATTTGACTTCAAAAGTAATGAAACTAATTAAAAATTTTTACCTGGACAGTATTTCGGTGTGCCTTCAACTGTACAAGCAACTTAGGATCTCTGGCAGTAACATCGTGCATTTCCACAACATCTGGTCTGTTAACCAACTGTTTCAACTCGGCAACACTCAGCCTTGTTAATTTCTTCATTTTTCGTTTAGACAATTTGGTCTTGTCCTCAAACTTCTGCAAGGACAAGAAGAGATACATATAGTAAATATATAGCCAGGTATATATTGACAAAAATCACAAAGTAATAGTAACATCCTCTTTTACAATAAAATCTGGAAATACGAGGGCAGCCCTGTAAGTTTTACGACCAATAAGTATTCTCCATGATAATCAATACGCTTTTTTACATTCATTCAAACCATTTATTATAACATCCATACCACTCCAAAAGTGTGATGGTGAGAGCTTGCATCGCCATGGTGAAGAATGAGTTATCGTCTCAAGTCATTTTTCCTTATTTGGACAAAACAAATGGTTGTCCACTACTCAGAATAGACTAGTCTACATTTCTCTAACGGAACTGTTGCCATATGAGCAGTTTTTCCAGAAAACAGGCAAACATTTGTTTCGAAGTGTTTCGAGCACGAAAATTTTTGTTAGGTTAGGTACACTTTGAAAGACCCACAGTTGACTGCTATTTAGTTTCAGACTCATAAACAAAGATCCATGACTCGTCACCTGTGTAGAGATTATACACAAAATTTGAATTGCCTTCATCGAATTTCTATAGAATTTTTTGCTCCAATTCACATGATAATTTTTTGGGTAATTATGCAGGATACAACATGAACAAATTTTTTTAAGGCCAAATATGCATGCAACATCGTTTATATGCAATTCAGACCAACACCCAGGGATGCCTGAATCACATGGTATGTTATATGTCGAACTTGCATTATCAGTTCACACACAGCAGTGATGTTTCCTAGTATAGCAGATGATACTGAATAAAGCAAGGTTCGTCCGTGAGCAAACTATGACCACAATTGAATTCATTGAACCAGCAGCAAATAGTAGCCTTCTGTGGTGCTTTACATTATCAAAAGGAAAGCAACTTGAACTATACAGCCTTATCTCGATAATTCACGTGAAAAGTGATAAATCACAACACGAAAGTTTTCTTAAGTTATTTCTATTTTGTCAATGAGACAATTTTCACAAGTCACTGAAAAGAATACAAGTAACCTCTGTATTACAAAGTTTCCAGAGAAAAATCTGCACTGTCAAACTTTTTAGAGGTAAGGTAAGATTTTCACCTAGCAACACCACTTTTGCCAAGTCGCAAAACTTACGGGACAGTCCTATTGATGTAATTATATAACAATTATAAAAACAAACCTTCTGTATTTTATGATTATTATTACTTACCTCTTCATTTTCATCGTCGTCCATATCTTCTTCTGTAGTAATTGCTTTACTAGATAGAGCCATTGGGGTGGCTAATACAGGTGGAGCAATGTCAGCTTTTTGATCTGTGAATTTGAAGGACTCAAATATGCTATAGAACTGACGGTACTGTGGGGCCAACTCATGTAAACCAATAGTTTCTTGAACATATCTATAACACATCCAAAAATGACTATACATAATTTAAAATTTTGTTGATGAAAGTTCAACAGAAATGAGCTTTCCTCTGCATTATTGTTCTGACACACTTACAATGAGTTAGTTATTATTTTCTACCCCAAAATTCCCAAGAATTGTATTAATTTGTCTTATAAATCTATACCTAATCTTAGAAATTTGTCTTCAAATATCATAAACTTTTTCATAATGAACAAAATATCAAAATACGCCCAAAAAAATTGAAACTATAAAGAATTTGAATACTAAATTGAAAGATGAAAGGGATATTACAAAAAAGACAAATTTAATCTATAACATTATTTGTAACGATTGTAACTTGAATTACATTGATGAATTCATAAGGTCAGTTAAATTGGACAAAGTTCCTTATTTTGAGGAACTAGAATCTCTTTTTACAGATCGAGAACACCAGTGGTTGTTCTTGAAACAATTGCCAAAAAGTAGAATTGTCAAAATTCATTTTTTTAAAAGCTGTGCGGAAAGGCTCTATGTTTCTAATTAACTTTACAGAAATACTCAACCCAGGACAATTAATGTTAACTGAAAATAATTTATGAAGAATGCAAACGACAAAGATGAGTCTTCATTTGTCAAGTTATGTTAAATTTAGTTGTGACAATATTTTTACATAATGATAAATGCCAAAATCTGCTACATATAATAAGGTGACCATACTATGGGACTTATGATAGACTGTTTGGAACCTTTAGTGTAGTAATGAATATTACTGGAGTTTTTTCCCAACACCAAATCGTTATTTTTAACACCTCGACAAGTATTTCGATCACCAAGTGATCATCTTCAGAGAGGAAGATTAAAACTGTTTTAATCTTCCTCTTAGCAAGTTCACTTAGCGCCTTAGGAGCTATGCAGTATTATGCATCCATATAGAAAATTGTAAATATCTCGAAAACGATCACCCCCAGCATTGTTGAGGAGGTGTATCTTTTTCACTTGGAAAAGGTGTGGGAATTAGATTTTTTCATGAAAAGTACCAAAAGTTTACTGTCAA
>WOGO01009223.1:0-10305 GCA_015342085.1 Leptinotarsa defecta
CACCTGTCGGATATAATCCAACGTCCTTCGTGGTATTAGCCAGGGGAGTAGTTGTTTTCTGATAAGTGTCAGTCCATTAACCTACTGTGTAGAGTGTTGAGACTGACCTGAACGAATTGTTCTTTTAAATGATTCGATTTATAGCCAGTCTTCAAGTATGCCAGTGACTATACGTGAAATATATAGGACAGAAGTCAAGGCCTCTTATTAGTCGCATGACTTCCCACAAAAGCGGCTGCAGACGAAACGTTGATTGTTGCAAGAGGGAACACGACAATATGGAGAATCACAAAATGCATTTCGAAAACAGATTTCAACCATCTCAACCACATGATATGAATATAAATCAATCAACAAATGAACTTTTCTTCAATAACTTTGTCCCGATATAAATAAAAAACTTCCAACTTGTCAATGGCGCCAACGGGAAGATAAAAGTTCAGTGAGCGACAGACATTTTCACAGCTCATTTACTCTGAGCCAGATGCAATAAAAACACTTCCGCTATGCTAGCACTCAATAAAATCCCACCATCCTTGCGATATTGTCCCACTTCTGAAAACTAGATACTTCCATTAAGTCTATTGTTATCTGCGTCGACTGCTATGAAATCGAGTTTTACAAACTTCTCATCGCAAACAGCCTTTGTCTATCTAAATTAGTAATTATATCGGAGACATTAAACTGGAAAAGACATATATACAAACAGCTGATGTGAGTTCCGCTGCATTAGCAGCAGAAACCTTGTCTCTAAGCGCCGAAACAGGGACGGTCTTACGACAGATAAAGATGAGAGCAGTCTAGACGGTGCATAGCGTTAATAATTGTATAGAATATCGAAAAGGAAACTCCAGATGGAAGCAACTGAAAACCACGTGGCGACGCTAAAAATAAAGTCGACGCCTGCGTCTTCAAAGAAGTAGGAAACGCAAAGGGATGCCGTTTTAATATTTCTGTCCACTTCTGAGGACAATTCTCGATGAACAAAATTTTTTGTAATATATTTTATTATTTCAATAATATCACAACAAATCGTGATCTGAAAATAATACACCTACCTGTTCCTGAAAGAAATAGTTGATCCCTGGATTCACTTCAACTAAAAGAGATTCTTTTAGTATAATAGACTTCATATTGCCCGATTCAGCCTTCCATGAATCATCCCATCTAACTCTTGACAGAAAGGGTACAAAACTTCAATTGAAAATAAAACCCATTACCATCACAAGACACCCATTTCGATAAAACAATTGCATTATTGGCAGATATTGTTGTCAATGGTAATTTGGCATAACAAACTAAATAAATGACAACTCATTGGACAGATGAAGCTTCAACAAGTTGGTCATTATTAATTGTCAAAGTTTGGAGGTCTCTGTTGAAAGACCTTATATATAACAATAACTCGTTGGCAAGTTTCCCATGAGGTAGCGCCACATATTGGCATGACAGGAAACGAATTAAAAGGCAAATATGCAATTTGTTGAAAATTCTATATTATTTACTTCGCTCTATGACAAATCTAGTGACAAAGAAACATTTTCTCCACCATGAATATGATTCATCATTGAATCAGGATCGGCAGGAGAAATCATTTCCATGAGGAGTTTCGACTCGGCGACGCCTAGGCTACATTACCCACCCATAAACACATATTGGAGAAAGGGGGAATTTTTTTGACAACGAATTACTGGTATTAATGAAACACATCTTGTTGAAGTGGTCGTTTTTTTAAACTGAAAGAGTGTCCTAGGGAATATTCAGCAAAACTGAAAAAATGCACCTCTAATAAAATCGTGTGGCCTTTGAATGGAAGCTGCTGTGAAAGACAGAGCGAATATCGTTCGGCAGATGGCTTTGGCGGTAGATGTCGAAGCTTAACTTCGCAACTAGCCGCCTTGGGAAGCCTCTTTGACCTTTGATATATGTGGAATGACTATTTTGTCCATTCCACATAAGAGGTCTCTGTGAGAAAAGATGTCTTCTCAAGCAGAACTCTCTTCGCAATGTGCAATATGATGTACTTTCTCTTTAATGTAGCTTGTGAATGAATTGATTATATTTTGTTTGTATGATTTACTATTTATTGAATTGTCAACAATATACCTTTTGTCAATATTACGTCATCAATTATGAGTCATTCTGTTTGCAATCTTAAAATCAAACTTGGAAACTGGGCGACCAACTTCACTCCTTCAATTCCCTACTTCTTTGATTTCCACACTCACGTATGAATCATCAAGCTGGTGGCGTGCGTCTCTTTTTAATTATTCCCTCGTCTCTTCTACCCCCAATGGACTGTTTATTGAACCCCAGCCAGCAGGACTATCTGTAGTAGTAAAACCAAGTGGAGTCAAGTAAGCAGAAACCCCTATGCAATAATTCGGCGAGGATGAGAGATAAAATGGATGTCAGCTGGTCTGAAATCAGGGGAAGACTCCTATTTTATTGTGATTTCACATTACGGTGTTGAAAAGAAGCGTATTCAGTGATGTACTAAAATAAAAAGAAACGTGTACTTTCCGGGACGCACGACAGAAGTGATAACTAATCTAAGTCGAACTATTCAATATTGAAATTGTTCAACTTGAGAAAAGCTCAGGTTATTATTTAAATTTTATGTATATTAATATGATACCACAAGCCAATTGTTAAATGATGATACTAATAATGTACATACACCAAATTAGTAATTTCATAAACTACACCTTACTATTTAATCTCCTACGATTGAAGATCAAATCGTAAAGTGTAGTTTATTAAATTACCATGGATAGTCATCAAGTATAGGCCGAATCAATCATAAAAACAAAATCATTATTATCATTTTTAGGCTACGTTTCACATATTGAACAGATATTACATGATTGCTGGTTACGTTTTTACATTTCATATCCAACGCACACTGAACTTTGAGCGTCTGTCTGACGAGAGAGGAGGAGCCTGCCTTCTGCTGACGTATGCGTAAGAGAAAGCGAGGCCAGACAAATTGGCGCCGTTGCGCGTTAGGTAACAAAACGGTTTACCTCCCAATAAGAAGTTATTACTTCAAAAAATTCACGTAAAATGGTTCCGGATTGATCAAAAATTAAAAAAATTGAAAAGATCAACTGAAAATTACAATTTTATCAAACAAAAACTGAAATTACAAACAAATAACATACAAGAAATAACCAAAAAAATAAAAAAATTAAATATTAATAAAAGCTGACAATTAAAAAAATTAAAAAATATTATTAACAAAAAATTAAAATTGAAAGATTCAGATCATATTATATTAGACAATGGAAGTCCGAACTGATAAATTATAATTTATCAGTATCTGAAGGTAATAATTATTACCTTCAGATGTTAGAACAGTACATGTTTCAAACCTACATAGGTTCATCATCAGAATTTTTTTTAAATTATGGCGAAGAAAATTTTATGATGAAGAAAAGAAAATTATCACATGTTACCAATGAATAATTGGTCACAACGAGAAATGTTACTTATAATGAAAATGTTTATATTTAGTAATATGAAGGAAGTTTATAACATCCTAGCTATGAATGACTGGAGTATGGAGAAAAAAAATGGATTTCTATCACAGGTTAAATAGAATACCTGTTTGCTAATAGGCTACCCAGTTATAATTGACACCTCCTTCAATTCCTAGTCTCTTATATTTTCTCACTGAAATGAAGAAATGGTTAAATGAATCTCTCAAACAATTTTCTTTGTAGCACAAAATCTTACGAAGTACCTGATATTCTCAGGAGGTGAGTCGATGAATAAAATGATTCATAATTCACTCCGTGCCAACCAAATTTCACCTCACTTGAATTAATGAGTTGTCGAAGGGAACGGTTCTCCCCTTTGTTTTTGTTAGCCACGGAAGAGGGTTAAACTGAGTCAATAGCGGGCATGAAAATAATGTTCATGAATCATAGCCTGCATGTATGAAAGCAAAACTATAAATTGAATATATCTCATCTCGAAAATTAAATTACACCACTCGAATTAGTTCATGGAATGGGCCAGCATCCCAAAAATTTTACCGGCAGTCTAAGTTTAAGTTCCCGGGGTACCAGACCCGTTTCTTCATCCGCCATCTTGAATTGAAGGGTTGGGATTTTGTTATTGAATAATGTTTATTGAATTTACACCAAGAATAGTTATTACAGAAGTTGTTCACAAGTGAATTAACCACAATAGTACATTGAACAACTTGTTTATTTTCAATTTAACAAAAAAAAATGTTATGATTACACCCAAATCCAGTGTACCCCAAGGGCTCAGTCCTTGCTCCCTCCCTATTTCTAATTTACGTCCACGACGTCCCCACGACCCAAAAAATCCTCCAGTATGCTGACGATAATATCTTTTACTCCTCCGCTTCCAACACCCGAAGCTTACAAATCCAAGCACAAACCATGATCGACCACATCGAGCAGTGGTACAACAAGTTGCGCATCAAAATGAACCCCACCAAAATCCAAACCATACTTTTCAGACATCCTGATACCACCACCCGCTCTTAATTAAATTCCGATATCTTGAACCGCAGACTTTTAGGAGAAACCTCATACTCCAAGACTAGGTAACCTACTTGGGGGTCACCTTCACGAGGATTCTCAACTGGGAAGTCGACCTGAGAGAAACTCTGGACAGAGTCCGGAAAAAAGCAAATCTACTAAAAGTATTGAGAAGCAAGTTCGAGAGATGCGACAGTAGCACCCTTCTACACACTTACAAAATGTTTATCAGAACTATTCTAGATTACAAAGCCATGATCTACTGTACGCTCCCCCGAGACTATTCCACTGAATCCTAGAAAAGGATCCTATGCCGCTATCCATTTTAAACCTTATACAACTTAGTGAATCCTACATCAATCAAACCACGATTTCAGGAACTCCAAGAACAATGAACAGCAATCAACACGCTGAACACACCATGGACTACCCGTGGAGGACTCAGAAGAATATCTAGGAAGAAGATCCCGTTTCCCCCAGCAAGAATCCTGGGAGCAATGGAAGATCCATCGGAGCAGATCCAAGACATCCTGGAGAAGTACCCACAGAAAATCAGATAGCGGACTGCTACATCCTGGAAGAAACTGAAATCGTACAACATCCACCCCCGGCCTAACAACCTTAACCTATGTAAAAACTGACCACCGCAACGGACCTGGACCACCTCAACGGAACTACAGAAAAACAAACTGGACACTTGACAACCGAAGACAACACACTCATAATCTCGTAACCCTGAAGAGGCATAAGCTTATAGCAGGGCCCCCCAAAAACACTATCTTAAACATAATGTAATTTGACCCAAACTTGTATACACGTTTTTGAATTGAATTGAAGATGTATAAAATTATATTTTCTTAATTTTTTTGCCCATATGCATTCGTTGACAATAACGAGGAATTTCCTATCTACTATACTGGAAAGAAATCAAATGTAAATCTGTCATGAAACTTACAAGTCGACTTCCTTCTGAACTCAATACACTCACAAGATTACTTCGAGATTACAGATCGTTATTATCTCCTCTTGATAAATAGAGATGGCTTATCTTAATCTAGTAATTTGAATTTGATATACAAGGATGTCCGTGATGGTATTGAATGTCGTAGGAGTGTAACAAGTTGTTCTGGAATTAATTAATGTTCTCTTTGGTTTGTTAAGAAACATCACTGCTCGTTATTTGTTTAACGACTGAACTGTTTCATAAGAATTGTGGTTCACTACAGTAAAGTTTCTGGGATGATTTACATATATATAAATGGCATTTTCCAAACAGATAAAGAAGTTCAGTGAACTGATTTTTGGAGAAGCTGTTGAACCTGTTGCAAAATTTGACAGGATATTTATACTGTGCTAGTTTTTTTTCAATCTATATCGACGACATTTGTCATGCCAAAGTAGCAAACGTCTACATGATTTTTTCTCCCCCATAACGTTGGTACAGAAGAGTATACATTTTTGCCCCTTTTACGTCATGATTTTTCTACGTTTTCCGAGCATTTCACATCCACAAAAAACCGTTTTGAATAGATTCTCAGCGTTGTCTCAGAATTTTCACACAATCACATCACAAAAACCAGTCCCAAATAATTTTTAATGATAGTCGTTATAGAGAACAGTGCTGCCACCATGCATGAACTAGGAAACTAGATCCAATCTTGACAAACGGATTGAGGGTCTAAGGTCAGGGCATCACATAACGTTAAGAATCGTTCTTATTTGTTCGGGTATACCAGTCGACTCGGATTTGTAGACTTGTGTTATTTCACGAGTGAATAAATGGATTCTAGTGATCATAAAAATGTGTTTGCGTATTTATAACATAATCAAAGTGAATTATGGAGTTGGAATTGTTACTAGTTAACATATATTACTCTCTCAGGAGGAGATTTCGTGAATGCACCTTGAATATCTGACCACCTCAATAAGGTACGAATTCAGAAGTGCATGTTCTGACCTGAATGGCTCAAGCTAGCTGAGATGAATGCAGCCAGTACCATGAAGTCGAATGAGTAGTTCTCTCTAAGATGCGCCACAGATCTACCTCCCAAGCCAGACATTTGTGTTGCTTCCTAATCTATCAGATCGAAAATGTACCACGGATCCCTTGCAGGGAATTTTTCTTCACTAATAAATTCAGGCCCCAGTGGTCTAACACATATCCTTTGTCTGCCCCGCCAAAGACTATATCAGGTTTTCACCGTTTGGTAGAGTCTCATTTTTGCGAGCTGACCTGAAATATGGGGGAATACTTTTGATCGACTCCGTTAGGAAGTTGAATTCAATTGGTCGAGTTGAGTAGGTATGAGCCATACCACCAATAACACAAGCGAATGGTTTTATTGCAACAACAGCCTTAGAAAAAGCAAATCTACCAGCTGAACAATTTGCGTTCCACTCCACAGTCGCTTTTCTTCCACACTAAAATCCACAATGCCGGAAAATCACTTTCCGACAACTTCTAGTCAGACAAGGAGTCTGGTCCTGATGAAGTATCCGTCATCGTACTTGAAAAGTTCGCAAATAAACTCGCACCAGTATTTTGCAGACTTTTCAACCAGTCTTACAATAAAGGGCTTTTTCTTCTTGTTGGAAGATTATTCGCGTTCAGCCTATACCCAGCAAAAAATTCTTCCAAATAACTATAGACCAGTCGCTTTGCTATCAGTGATATCAAAAATCATGGAGAAAACTTTGAAGCACCATATCCTCAAATATTTGGAAAGCTTCAACATCTTACGCGATCATCAATATGGCTTTCAGAAACAATGATCAACAGGGGAGCTTCTATCGTTTATCACCCATATTTCGAATAACGCCATCAAAAAACATGGAGAACCAGAAGCTGTTTCACTTGATATTTTTGAGGCCTTCAACCGTGTGTAGCATGAGGATTAGCTGTACAAACTTCATAGCTTTAGCTTGAGGGATCAATTTTGTTTGACCCTCCAGCTTTCTGAAAAAACGTTTTCTGTAGGTGGCTGTCAATGGATATCTCTCGAGTACTTTCACCATCAACGCTTGTGTTCTCCAGGTATCCATATTATCTCAACTCAACTGAGTACACCTAGAACTTCACTGTTTGAGAATTATTTCATTTGGAGAGTTTATGTGAAATAAACTCCCTGAGAATGTTTTTCCAAATGGATATAATCGCCAGCGATTCAAATCCAAATGCATCACCACAGGCACCACAGATTAAATGTTGACAGTGAAAATCCGTAGAACGATCAGTAGCAGGAACTTTGTCGCTGTAGCGTTCTTCTAACAAATTGATTCTATTGATATCTGCTCACAAATATCAATGTACTCAATTACTTGTTGTGTCATTCTTGAAAGTATAGTTTAGTCTATGATGAAGACAGTCCTGTGTCCAATAGAAAGAAACACCCTAATGATTTGACAGTTATTGATTAAATGTCAGATCGATAATGTATCTGTTTCAATAAATGTCAATTGAATATTACTGGAGTTCAACACTAACACCCAACCTTTATTTTTAACATCTAGGCAAGCTGCATCGATCATCAAGTGATCATCTTCAAGAGGAAGGCGACACCAAAGGTTCCAAACAGTGCATCGCAAATGTCAATTAATCTACTTTTCCTCTCAAATTTTGTTTTCTGTCCGGGATCCCACAAAATTGCTCCTCTTGGCACCTCCTAAAAATGTCATCATTGTATATTCTGTTAGTTTGTTCGAAATTCAATATGTAATATGAATAATAATCCTACAGCTTCTTGTTGAGCGAGTAAAGCTACAAGTTCTGGTTGGCTGAAAACTGTAGTAACCCGGAGCGGCCATTTTAGAGGGCCCGACCCGCGGGTCGTCCGGCGGTCCCCGGGGAGCATTGAAACTGTCAACCTCGACCGTTTCGTGCACGTGCCCCAACAAATGGGGAATAGGCACTGACTTGTGAACACGGATATTGAAATGCCACTTAAACTTTAAATCAAATTCAGCTGTGATTCACGAAGCTATTTCGCGACCGATGTATAGACATTTATTGATATAAATGCGCTCTATATTAGTTGTTCTTGGAAGTGAACGTCTCTGGAACACGTACGAGAAGCGTCGGTTTTGTGTCAAAACTGCCGGAACAATTACTGCTACTCTCGAGGTTCTATTGATTGCGTTCCGGGTGACATTAACTGCGCCGGATTTATGGACGTATCGCATTCCTCGTATTTACCGAACAATAGCCCTGAAATCGTAGGAAGTGATTGAAACCCTTCTTCACGCTCTGCAATATAAAATAATGTCGAAACAGCGAGCTTTATTTGAACATTTTTTTTCCATACAACATAAAAAAAGTAAGGAAGGGGTTCCTATCATGAAGTTCTTTTCTTTTTTAAATCTCAATCAAATCGCAAGAAAATATCTAGACGAAGACTAACAGTATATTTGCTTTCACATGTTTATTGGCTACTGTCAGCACCTCTTCATTTCTTGATGATTTCAACTTGAGCAAAGATATACAGGGTGTAAGTAAATGAGTGTGAAACATTTGAGGAGGTGATTCCTCATCGAAAAAAAAAGGATCTTTCATATAAAGAAATTTCATTGGAGCATCCATCTTAACAAGGGATGCTCCAATGAAGTTTCTTTATATGAAAGATCCTATCTTTTCTTCGATGAGGAATCACCTCCTTGAATGTTTCACACTTAATCAGTTACACCCTGTAGAATGTTCTAAAAATGAATGGTATATTGATTGTGGGGCTACAAGCCGCATGTCTAATGATCTAAGCTGTTTTGAAAATGCGAATTCCGATAAAATAACAGTAGCAAATAGACAGCAAATGCAAATAAAAAGAAAGGGCGACATAACTATAAAGTCTGAAGTTGATGAAGGTGTTAGAACCTTTGAATTCAAAGAAGTACTATATATCCCTGAGTTGGAGAATAATTTGTTATCGGTACCAAAGATGGCAAAGAAAACTTTTGGAAAAAAACAATGTTATGTCAAAATAGATAATGTTCTAGCAATGATTGCTAAGTGTTGAAGGCGGTTTGTATAAAGTTGAAACATTTGTAGAGAAAACAAACCAAATGAAAAATGCATGTGAAAAAATTGAGAGGTGCATACATACTTGGCATAGAAGGCTTGGTCATAGAAACCCTGAAGCGATAAAGCCACTGGAATGAATAATAGAAAATGTGATAATATTAAACAATGCATTTCTTGTATGGAAGAAAAACTTACAAAATACTATTTTACTCAGTCATCAAGTTCGCAAACTGGAAAAATTCTTGTCTCAATCCATAGTGATGTATGGGGACTTATGAAAACCCCTACGGTGAGAGGTAAAAAATATTTTGTAACTTTTACTGACGACTTTTCAAGATGTAAATACTATATTCAATTCATTCAAAAGATGATGTCATAAACTGAAAATTTTCTTAGCCGAAGTGAAAAATATTTTTGGAAGAAATCCTAAAATTTTTAGATTTGATAATGGCGGAGAATATGTAGGGAACTGTGTAAAATACTTATTGAAAAACCAAGGTATTAAATTTCAATATAAAGTACCTTATTACCCAGAACAGAATGGTGTTTCTGAGCGGAAAAACTTCTGATTCAACATCTGAATCAGAAGTTATTGTTACATTGGATGCAAAAACGAAAGAAATAACAGAGTTTTCAACAGAACCTAAACAATAAATTAATCCTGAACACGAAAAGAGGAAAGAAATAATAGAAGAAGAATGTTCAGATAAAAATGAACGTGAAGCGGAGATAATAACAAGATCTGGGAGAATATCGAGAAAGAAAAATTTGAAAACT
>WOGO01009224.1:0-10304 GCA_015342085.1 Leptinotarsa defecta
AATTCAATAGATGGGTCGTTTAAAAATTTCCATTCGAGTGATTTCGTCAAATAATTTTAAAAATTTTGAACGCGAAGAAGCAATAAGTTGTAAGGATGACTTGCAGAATCAACCGTTTTTCGAATTTTTTCACTCATTTTATGTTTCTTTAAATCATGGGTACAAATTACAAATCACGCATTAAAAAAAAATTGCCACCGAAATGCTCGAACAAATCAAAAATTGATGAGAATGGAAACTTGTAATTAGGGCTTTCTGATATATCGATAACAATTATTATGTTTGTGCAGATATTCTCTGTAGAAATGCAAAAAAATGTTTGGGAGAAAAACGTAAAAATGCTGACCAGTCAAAATTTGGAAATTTTTTTGATCTATATTGTGGGGGCAGTAGTCCCGCCTATCCTTCCCTGAATCCGGCCCTGGAAATAGCTCTACTTGTTATTTACCATGAAAAATGGATAATTCAGAAAGGTGATAAAAATATTTCTATTCAAAGAAATTGAAACAGATGTTTTCCAAGATTCTAGCTGCCCATAAAAATTATATATTAAAAAGAAAACATACACGATTCAAAATTTCTGATGAAGGATAGGATTTTGTTTTCACTGCTCTTTAATATTCTGAAAAAATAGATAATTTTTTTCTTTTTTTTTCATTTATTTTATAATCAATTTCTTAGGAATCAATGAATTTATACACTTGTTTTTCTGAATAATAAGAAATTTAATAAATAAGCGTGTATAATTCTAAATAAAAGAAAAAAGAAATAAAACGTTGAAAAAACCTTTTATTAGGAAATGATTCATGGTCTTCAGGACCATCTTTCAAATTTTGAAAATCAGAATATTTGTAAAAAACGAGCATCATAATATTCGAATGCGAATGCGAACTGATATGAATAATGATATGAATCCACGTGCGATTCCCAGCATGTGAAATAGCCCTTGTGGACCATTGGGGCACTGAAACAGTACTTAGTTCACATATAGAATAAAAGAAAGTTTGAATGATTTTTTTTTACAAAACATTTTGCATGTAGCTTGAATCTTTGGATTATTCTGAATAATCTTAGAGAAATCCTTCCATGGATTCTAGATTCAAAGATAAAAGTACTTTAAAATATACAGGATGTTTCCTAAGTACGGTACGAAACTTCAGGTTGCCCACTGAGACACCAATGGCGTCTCAGTGGGTAACCTAGCCATTACTATTAAAGAAAAGAACGTCACTGATTTTTTGTATGTTTTTTATTTTAGATTAATCAACTAAAAATACAACTTTTTCGTTGCTTGTGTTTTCTCCATATCAAGCGTCGTTCTCGAGAAAAAATCTCTTCTAAAAACTATCCATGGACAATATAAAATGAAAACCAAAAGTGAATAATAAACAATTTCGACCTTGATTAAATGAGCAAAATGTCCACCTCCTGATAAAATAGATATCTGCAATCGATTTGTCATTGATTGACACGTTCAAAAATTCCTGGAGTATTCCTTATGACCTTGCACTTATCAATTATTCGATTCCTCAAGTCATTTACATCTGGTACAAGACTTTTATAAACGAGAGCCTTCAGATGATTCCACGAATAGAAGTCTACAGGATTCATATCAGGACTACGAGCTGGCCAATTTTGAGGTCCTGCACGTCCAATACAGCGATTATGGTAGGTGAAGTTGAGATGTTGACGAGTAAGAACATTAAAATGAGCTGCAGCTCCGTCATGCATAAACCACATGCTGCTTCTCACAAGTACTGATACTTCTTCTAACAAAATGAATAAATAATCTCATGTTCATCAAAAGTTCATGAAGGATTCACCTGTTAATTTTGTTGGTAGAAAAAATGGCCCAATCATGTAGTCACCTATCAATTCTACCCAATCGTTCAGCGAAAATTGTTGCTGAAGATGACTTTCTTTAATGAAGTGGGGATTTTCGGCTGCCCTAAAATGGCCGTTATAAAATTTCATAATAGCATCTCGTGAAAAATTTGCTTCCTTCTGCAATCTCGAGGCAGTAGAGGCTGGACCCGCTGTATGTGATATGGATATATAAGGTTTCTTTTTAGAACTATCCATACGGTTTCTGGACTGACTTCCAGCTGTAGTGCAATCTTTCTGGTCTATTTGAACGATCTTCTTCTATCGCATCGAGTGTAGCTTCTTCTAGCTTAAGCGTGGTTACAGTTTCTGGTATTCCACCACCTGAATCTTTATTGAAACTCTCAGTTTTATATAATCTTGCATGTATCGTCCTAAATGTTTTAGCACATGGAATTAATCTAACGTATTCAAAAAACACTTCATTGTGAGATTTGCACTAAACAGTTTTACAAAAACGCAACAAAAACGACGTAAAGACACGCCCGAAGAAGTTATTGTATGGCGAAACTTCACTGATATGACAACACTATCGGCTGGTCTCCAAAGCAGGTGTCCATGATATATATGCAAAGTGGCTTCAATTTTTTTAACGAAGCTGAATATGAAGAAAACACAAGCGTCGAAAAAGTTGTATTTTCAGTTGATTAATTTCGAAAAACGAAAAAACTACAAGAAGTCAGTGGCGTACTTTTTTTCCCAATATTGTTGGACGTGGTACCCACTGAGACTCCACTGGAATTGACAATTTCAATCTAGCTGGGGCTACGTAAGCGCCTTATTACTTCCTGTAGCAAATTTCATTTTTTTTAAGTTCAACGCCCTGTATCTCAGACACGAAACAACTCCGGACATATGTTCATGAGAACTTTTTTTCTTAAAACAACCTAACGAATCACCCTCTGGAGTTTCATACCGTAGTTAGGAAACACCCTGTATAATTGAATTCAAAAAATTATGACAATCCCAAAAATATAATGACATAGAGGGTGTTTATACAAAACAGTAAAGTCATATTCAAAAAAGTCGGGAAGGGAAAATCATCAACGAGTCAAAACATGACCTTTAGAAATGCTTATTATTATTAGACGGGCCAATTTTCAGGAAAAATAGAAATGCATGAAGAAGACATTTGTAGTATAATATAAATCGTTGACACACCTCGAAATAAAATCCTGTTTCGTTTCGAGATAAATTAACTCATTACCGCAAATATGAACAATTAATTATAACAAACTAGGTTAAAAAAAATCTTAGCAGTAGGTCAGGGAGAAAGAGTTCTAGATCAGGAATAACTAATTGCCGCGGCTAGAAGAAATGATAAATCCTGTCCCAGCGATCGTGACCCTAGAAGAGATAAATTATGTGTTAGCAGCCACACCAGAGAAGGTGTCTAATTGTTATTCTATCTTTTTTCGAGAGGGCTGGTGAGTGAACAAGCATTGCATCGTAATGCAGGCACTTGAACCAAAAAAGGGTCGGAATCAGAGATAATAGGCTGTGAATTTGTACAAATCTTTATTTCAACATTCTGACAATTTTCTCAAAAGTCTCATGAAATCTTATATATGCTTCTCAAAATATTCAAGGTCAAATTTCACAAAAAATATTTTTCACAAATATATCACTTACTGCGGTTTAAATATTTGTTATAAAAATTGTAGAGCATGAAATTTTCTTAAATTTTTTTTTAAATATCTGTAAACCTTCAACTTGGAAAAAATTGTTAATTCACAAAAGTAAAATGGAGAGAAAAATTGTGAATAATTTTTTTTGTCAGCTCATCATTAGTTATTCAACTATCTACCAAGTATTTAATTTTTTTTATTCCGTTAAAGTTTGTAGGCTAACACACAGATGGCGCTACAAGTATTAGATCCATATAATTTTTAGGTGACCGTATCCTTCGAAATACACAAAAGACACAAATTTCACAGCAGTCGGATTATTAGTTTGTGGCATAGAACATTTTTAATAAAGCAGTTTTTGTCAGTTTTAAGAAAGTGGTAAAAAGGAATTTCGTGTGTTAATAAGGCATTGCTTTTTGGCGAAAAAAAATACTGTTCAAGCTAAGGCTTGGCTTGATAAACATTATTCGGACTTTGCACTAGGAAAATCAACTGTTGAGAAGTGGTTGGCTGAGTTTAAAGGAGGTGAAATAAGCACCGATACTAGTGGGCGCCCCAAAGAGGCTGTTACCGACGAAAATATCATAAAAGTTCACAAAATAATTATGGATGACCGCAAAGTTGGCCTAGATAGCCGAGGCTCTAAAGATATCAAAGAAACGAGTTGGAAATATCGTGCATGAATATTTAGGTATGCGAAAGCTATGTTCAAAGAGGGTGCCGAGCGAACTCACAATCCATAAAAAACAGTGAGCAGTGTTTGAAACTGTCCCACCATAAGAAACCCGAATTTATGCGTCGATATGTGACAATGGATGAAACATGGCTCCATCATTTCAACACAGTAGAATAATACAACCAGTGAGCTCTCTTATCACGTGATTCGCCGAGTTGCCGGGGATGAGATTCTCATCCAACGCATTCAGTGCTGTAGTATCGAAGGATTTGACGGTACCACGGACATCGGATTAGTTATAATAAACGGTCGGAAATTGATATTGTGTTTAGTGTATTCGCTGTTGTTATAATTGATTTTAGTTTTTGTAGTTGGTTATAAGTAATTCACCACAAAATATTCTATAATAACCTTAAATTTCGTTTTTATGTGAGCGCACGCCTATAGTAAAAGAACGAAATTGGCTCCACACTTCGTTTCGAGGTCACCAAGAACTTTGTGAATTTATGAATGAAAGTAGAGGGAGTGGACTTACTGGTTGATTTTTACTATGATTTCACACCAGAATCAAAACGATCGTCATCTGCACGTGGTGAACCGACTGCAAAGGGTGCAAAGACGCAACAGTCGGTTGGCAAGGTTATGGTATCAGTATTTTGGGATATGCATGGTATAATATTTATCGACTATTTTGAAAAGGGAAAACCACCAACAGCGACTATGACATAGGGTTATTGGAGCGTGTGAAGAACGAAATCGTGGAAAAAAAGGCCCCATTTGAATAAAAATTAAGTGCTGTTTCATCAAGATAACGCACCGTGCCACAAACCAATGAAAACGATGACAAAATTGCATGAATTGGGCTTTGACTCATAATTTATAATTAATAATTTATTCATCAAAATATATTTATTTTAATTATAAATGAATAATAAATATCCACAAAAGGTGAAACCTAGAAAGTGGGGTTAGGTTAGGTTAGGTCCAAAGCGAGTGTCCATTCGACCCATTCGAGCCACAATCAACCCGCAAGGGTTGATTGTGGCTATTCACACTCGACCAAATAAACCCAGCTTCTTAACGAAGCCGATTAGTTTATATGGTGAGTGGTCTTTCAGGTCAGATGGTAAGAGTACGGATCTGCCGAATTCTAAAAGTGGGGAGCAAAGAAATATATTTGAAATTTGTTTGTTACAAACTGCTGTGCCTGAATAATTTGATTTTTCCAGAACACAACAACTCTTGTAGAATTTTGCAAAGTAACCACCCATAAATGATTTCTCCTGAGTATATGAAGGTAAATTTTGAACAAAATTTTGTTTTTTCATTCAATACAGTCAAATTTATAAGAAACATTACATAATGAATAATACTTTGCTACGAACATTATTTTGTTTACTACTTCATATTTCAAAACAGATGATTGAAACGTTATATTGGTTCACTGAGCTTCGTTTCAAATGACGGTTTCGTTTCAAATCAATTGCAAAACCTATTCAGCGGATGCATTCGCATACAGCGTATTCTCAGACCTCAAGAGAATGCTCACTGGAAAGAAATTTAGCATCAATGAAGAAACAATTGTCGAAACTGAAGTCTATTTTGAGGGTAAAGACAAATCGTACCATAGAAAATGGTATAAAAAATTGTTAGCCTGCGAACTTTTCAGCACAACTGTTAATAGGTTTAGTTAACTAGTTTAGTAATCCAATATTGTTTCTGAAAAAAAGGGGTTGGTTGGGTAACATGATCATTTTTTTTTGAAAAAAAAATGTATTTTTGCCGACGTTTCGAATTTTATTAAATTCTTCTTCAGGGCTCTGTAACAATGGATTTTCATAAATATACCTTCCACAAAACTTCTACGATTATTAGCGTTTCAATTTCACAAGAAATAATTAATTCTTAGTTAAATTATTCACCGAAAAGTAGTTTTTTTGTATTGATGATAATACTATGTTAAAAACCATCAGGCATATTAGATACGTATTTAAAAAATAATAAAAAACATTGCAACAACAAATTTCCGAGACAACACCAACACAAAACGACATGAAACAAACGATTGGCTTTATCTGTGATTCTGATAAGGTAGTGTATGTTTTTTAATAAATGGCAGAAAGAAAATGAATGAAAGAAATAAAAATTATTCAGGTATTTTATGTATCACATTGAAATATGCAGTATTAAGGCCATCGACATCTCTTCTAGTGTTAACACTATCGCATTTGAGGATATGCATCATTTCGCTCAAAATTCTTTTTGATAAATATGGTTGAACATCCAGAATAGTTGGATGATCAAAACAAAAAATGTGTCTATATTCTTTTTCATGTTCAACGAGAGCTGTAGGGTTTTTTATATTCAGTGTCTTAGAGTTTGTCATGTGTTCTGAAACTCGTGATTCAAAATACCGTCCGGTTTGACCAACATATCATTTGTGACAGCTTCCACAGTTCAATTTGTACACACTATTGGATTGTATTTCTTGTGGTGTTTCAATTTTTTGTTTCGAAAAAAATGCTTTCCAACTGTATTTTCATTTGAATAAGCCACTTTCATTTCTTCGATACTGAGTAGCATTCCAAGTTTGATATATACATTTTGTACAAATGGAATTTTGTGATGTTTGGGTTTCACCCCTGTATTTTGGGAGGAGAACCTTCTTTCTTTAATTATTTTTCTAATAAGGGCTCTAGGAAAATTATTTTTTATTAGGTGATTCTCCATTAATTGGAGATTTTTTTATGGAATTCAGAATTGGAAATGGAATGGAATTGGAAAAATTATTAGATCACTAAACTAGTTAACTTTTTTTTTAATGAAATAATTTGAGAAATCGGCAAACCATCAGAACACAAAATGAAAAATCAATTTCACACTCTTGACCAACAAAAAGTCACATGAATTAAATGAATAATTATATTACCTGGAATAAGCTTGAAAGGTTTCATATCCAGGGTAATATCCACATCTTGTTTAGTTTGCAAATCTTGTACACCATTAGTTTTATCATAAGTATTACCGGTATTTGTAATTTCTTGGTCGGTTTCCCAAGTAACTGTTTCATTTTCGGTAATCTGCTGTGAATCACCTGGAAAAATAAGAACCCGGCTATATATATAAACTGTTTTTTTTTTCAACTTTGGTGCCATTCTAAATTTTTGTCAACCTTATACAGGTTGTGACATGCATCTTTTTTACAACCCATTTAATACTTGTCATTAGCAAAATCATCAAACATGATGACAAATCAAGTCAGTAAGAAGTGTAAATTGAAAAAAATATAATAAAATCTACTGAATGGAAAGTATATTCCTGTAGATCCTTGTTAGGCATAGAGCATGTATTGAAATAGCAAGAAATTGTTCAAAAACTTGCTGCTTACAAACTCCTTGAACTTAATTCACCCTGCAACCCTAATGTGTGGAATCCATTAAATTCATTTAACCATTCAGAGTATCGTCTTGAAGGTAGAAAGATTTATTATTTAAATGAGACATAGCTGAATCAAGGCCATATTGTCTCTAAGGTATGGCAAGATTTAGAAATAAAAAGTTGTCAACAACCTTTTATTGAAGGCCTCTCAACAGATTTGAAAGTGCCAGCTGGCAAAGGACGGAGGCTCGTAATAACTTATATAGTCCAAGAAAACTAGCGACTACCATAAGGAAATGGACGCACAAAAGTTCGTATTTAAAAATTTTTATCAAACCATGAGCCAAACTCTGCCTGGCGAAAAGCTCTCATCATTAACTGGCAGTCGTAAACAATGCGTTGATCTTGGTGAAAATATAACTTTGGATCTTTTGCCAATCGAATCTTGAGTACCACATGACTCTGTTTTGGAACCTCTGTTGTTCATCATTTATATAAATGACTTCTTCTTCCACTTATTACCATATAAATGCGTAATCTATGCCGATGATACAACTCTTCTGTGTACTAACCAAAACTGTAAGAACTTGCTCGCCACAATGAAAACTATGGTAAATCAGGCTGAGAAATGGTTCAATGCTAACCTTTTGAAACTGAAAAAAGAAAAAACTCAAACTATCACATTCCCTGCAAATAAAATGAAAATGAAGAGATCACTTCACCTGTAACTGTGGCAAACATTTTTAATAATTTTTTCATTGATGCACCACAGAAAGTTATACATAATATACCAGATGTAGGAGGAAATGTTGCTCTTACTCAGAGAAATATAATGAATTTAATAGTGGTACTCCTTTTACAAAATCAGAAATTAAAGATATTTTAAGAAAACTTAAAAACAAGCGTTCTTCTGGCCCTAATGACTTGCCTAACAATATAATTAAAGAATTTGTGGAAGACTTACCTGAACCATTTTGTATAATCGTAAACTCCTCGATAGAAACAGGAATTTTCCCAGAGTCCTTAAAAGTAGCGAACGTGATCCCCTCATATAAAAAAGAATCAAAGAATTTACCAGAAAACTATAGACCATTGTCTCTTACATCAGTGTTTGCGAAACTGTATGTTAGAGAGGTTGACCTCCTTCAATGTGAGATTTAATCTGATACCAGATGAACAACATGGATTCAGAAAATCCAAATCAACCACAACAGCAACAACAGAAACATATATAGATATATTAAAAGAATTAGACAAAAAAAGATGTTCAATTGGAATAAACTACGATCTGAGCAAAGCGTTTCATTGTGTTCCACATGATCGATTGTTAGAAAAGCTTTGGATTTATGGGATCAGAGGAAATACACATCAATAGTTTCGGTGTTATCTTGATGGTAGAAAACGATATGTACAGATATCTCACATTAAGGATGATGGACAAAACAGCATACACTGCTCAGATTTGATATCGATAAGTGTAGGGGTACCGCAGGTAAGTGTCCTTGCACCTATATTGTTCTATTTATATATAACAGATATTGTTAAATACCTAGATGAATACAAACTAACACTTTACGCAAAACAGTAACGCTTTAATGACAAGAATTATACTTTGGTTCTCAACAAACAAATTATATGTCAATTCGGGTAAAACAAATTTTTCAATATTTCACTCTAGACAAAAGAGGATTGAAAACGTAGAAATTGAAATGGGAGAAGTAAAACTAAAACAATGCGAAAACATAACATTTTTAGGTATAATTATGAGTCACACATTAGATTGGGAATTCCATATCAGAGAAACAATGTCCAAACTAAACAGCAAAATATACCAACTGATATTCCTACGAAGAGTTCTCAACTTGACCCTACTAAAAAAATTTTATTATGCTGAAATTCAGTCACGACTCACACATGGAATGTTATTATGGGATTCATCATCATCAGCTCAGAAATTATTTGTACTGCAGAAAAAATGCCTTAGAACTTTATTGAATAAAAGTCAGAGAGAATCATGCAGACCATTATTTGCCAATCTGAAAATACTTTCTCTCTCTTGCTGGTATATTCTAAAAATATCTTGCTACATTTTTAAAAATAAAAAAAGCATTAGCACTCATAGTAATGATCACAGTTATTCAACTAGATTTAACTACCATCTAAAAACACCTCGAAATAATTTGAATGTAACTCTCAGGGGACCTATCTCCAATGGTGTAAGAATTTACAATAAGCCACCGGAATCAATTAAAAAGGAAACTACTGACTTCAAATTCAGAAAGCATTTGAAAACTTTTCTGTTGTCTAAAATAATATTGAAGAATTTTATTCCAGCTAATTGGATAGTTTCATTCAATAATATATTTCAATTAACTTGCTATAATTTCAAAATTGTCAGTTTCAAATGTGAAATGTCTACCTATATATGTAATTTGTGACGTGTTTTATATTACTTTTACTGTAATCTGTAAAACCAATGAAAAAAATGAATTGAATAATACAGCAAAACGTGAAACTGCCAAACTACTAGGCATTATCCTAGACCAGGGGTTTCCAAACTACGGCCCGCTGGCCAAATCCGGACCGCCATTGTCATCAATCCGGCCCGCGACAGCCAATGGTTTACTGTCATCAATCTGGCCCACGACAGCCAATGATTACCTAATTGTTGTTACTATTGCTGTGATAAGTTGAAGAAGAAAACACAGAATGATAATTACTCGGTTTTATTTACTTGC
>WOGO01009225.1:0-10304 GCA_015342085.1 Leptinotarsa defecta
CGCACAAGCAACTTTTTTTCGAAAACGTTGCTTCTGTGATGCCTACGTTTATTTACCGAATCTCTGTTATATACATGTGATCAATATGGTGAATAAACATTATTATTATTATAATAAGTGTTTATTGTGGAATTGGCTGATTCTTGATGAAAATCCATAACTGACGTATTAAAAAGAAACATTTCAAAAACGCAACACGTGTTTTGCCATACAATGGCTTCTTCGGGCATGTATGTCTTTACTGTAAAGCAATGTTAGGTTAGGTTAGGTCCAAAGTGAGTTGGTCTTTTCGACATTCCACATTGAAGTAAAGTATAGTGAAGACACGCCCGAAGAAGTCATTGTAAGGCGAAACACATGTTGCTTTTTTGTTAAATTGTTTAGTGAAAATCTCACAATGAAGTGTTCTTTGAATACATTATCTACAAGTGCGATTATTCTTGATATTCTACCCCATTGCAATGTTTACGTATAATCTTATGTCCGACTACTTCTATATAGTTTTGTTAGCCTGCAATTTTTTCACCATTGTTTGCTTCCATTCTACAGTTTGCCACACGTGGGGTAATTGAAAAACATCACAACCTGAAGGGAATTTTACATCCATCATAAACTTTTCTTTTCAAACAGGTTTAAATAATATCCCCAAGTTAGTACCCTCTGAATAGCCCCATTTAATTTCTCATATAATCTGACCTCCGCATTCCCAACCCCAAACTACCAACAAAAAGCTACGCATCAGTAAGCCATACCTACATAAAATTCGATTCCGCGATCAATCTCCATATCGTTCGAAGGTTTTCGTTCTAACGCACTATTGAAGTCTCTCTCGCGCCGGTTTCTCACGTGCTCGATTATCGCTATAAAGGATCTTCTGCGACGCATCTCCCCTTACGAGAACACATCTTGCAACTTGCTTTGTGCCGTACGGGTGGCAAGGGAGTGCTTCATTGTTTTTCTGCCCCTTTGCATGCCCGTAGCGAGTTCTTCCTTCCTATAAAAGGTCCTTTCACGTGTAGGACTTGTTACTGTAGGGAATGTGGCGCATGACACAGCTGTCGCTATTTGCGTAGATGAAAATGTTTCTCTGAAATAAATCAAGCATTCTCAGTTGATATAAGTTTTTGTCAATTCTTAAATCACTGATTCTTTTATGTCATAATTAGGTATAGATATAAAAAAAATATGGAAAACAACCGAAGAAAAATTGAAATGATCAACTTTTGTCAAAACTTTCCACAAAGATTTGTAGACCAACTGGAACGAAAAGACTATTCAAAACAACTATTTTCAAATAATGATAATAATATCGACGTAAAGACCCGAAAAATTACGCACCTCTATAGGAGTTTGCATCCCAAATCGTACGTTCCACGGTTGTAATTCCCCCGGCAACAGGGAGGTCGTGGACTTTTGAGTTTGGAGTGTCTACATGACTGAATGGTACTGGATACAGCCTGTAAAGTCGTCAGGAGTTCGGATCCCCTTCTCTGCATGGTCCGTGACCATGGGAGAGCAGGAATTGGAGCATTTCTCTTTAGGGCAGCTGCCCGAGCAGCTGATGAACTCGGTTTAGTTCTCGACACTGAACAAAGTGACCACAACTCCGTCACCAAGTTGGAACTCGTTCAGCAAAAAAGCCGCAGAGATCACCTTACTTCTGCGGAACCACAAGGATAAGTCAATGCATGGGGTCTTCTTCAATAACATTGGAGACCTTGGCTATCAAAGCGCCTCACGTTCGCTTTTCTCAGGTCGAGTGGGCTGAAGTCGGAAACTAAGGGGTTCATCATGGCTTACCAGGATCGTGTCTTCAACACCTTAGTCTACCGCAGTCGCGTGATGTGTATAGAGGTTCCTGACACAAGGTGCAGGGTCTGCCGCGAGGCGCCCGAGACCCTAGTGCACTTGCTATCAGCATGTTCAGCCTATGCGGTCAGGGCCTATATCCATCGACATAACGCGGCCCTAAAAGTGTTATATTACCATCTACGGCACTCTCACGATATTGACGAGACGCCGGTGTTGCCCTACGCTCCGAGGGATATTGAATCCGTTGTGGGGAACGAGAAGTACCGAATTTATTGGAATTATATATTCATTCCCCACCCTCAGGCTCATACAAGCTAATAACCCTGATGTAGTTCTTCTCGACTACCAGAGCAAAAAGATATTTGTCGTGGAGTTTTCAGCTCCAGGCAAGACGAATATCGCCAGAAAAGAGGAGGAAAAACTGATAAAATATCGAGATTTTCTCTTCGAACTCCGCATACATTATCCAGATCACTCTGTCAAGATGGTTGTTCTGATTATTGGAGTCCTTGGTGGAATGATGTCCTTTCTACTCTCGAATCTTAAAATCATACTGGCTTGCCGCATTGAGGCAGAAATCTTAGCCGCACAGATGCAGAAGGCTGTCATTCTTGGCTCACTGCGCTTGCTCAGGGCACATGATTCTCGTACCCAATGATCACTTACCCCACGGTGTGGGGAGTGATAATGCTGGCGCGCCTTCCCGAATGTATCAGAGCTTAGGGGGATAGGGCCTGACCAGCGCATACTTCGAAAAAAAAATAATATCGTCTTTATCATCTCCTAATACATTTTAAGCAGATTAATCAGGTACAGTTCATTTATTATAAGATACATGATGACAAGTCATCATTCAATTGCTCCTGCTCGATTAATACAAAAGAAATATTCTAATCATCAGCTTTCAACGAAGGATGCATTTTGATTACGATTTTCCGAGATTTCCGGAATGTAAAGCCCATTTAACAACTCCCCACGGTAGCGCGAATAGAAATGTTCACTGGTAAGTGTTAAACTCATGTGAAATCCACTACTGAAAATCATTCGGATTGGAGCTGATCTCCGCTCTATTTTTTTTTTGAGAAAAAATAGAAATGAACATAATTCGATTCCAGTATGATGTAAAAATGGAATTTTTCCGAAGAAACAAATTTCACTATACTTCAAAGTATCATCCTGAATTAAAAAAAAATTGAGAGGACTTACGGAATTCCCAAAATAATTAGTATAGAGAAAAACCAAAGCGCATGTCAAGACAAAGCACTCAAATAACCATAAGGTAGATATGTAGTTCAAGCTGGTTGGCCCTCATCAGTACTGTGTAGTCAAGTGCGAAGATGGGCTACACTTTGTTGAATTACACACATGTGGATTCATTACCATGAACATAACTTTGTAGTCCTCATGTTTTGGTCTGGCTCTTGTTGCTGAATGTGCATGTGTGTGTTTCATACAACCAAATGTCGCTCATCCTTACACATGACTACACCGTAACGACGAGAGCTCGGGAAAATATCTACTGTGATTGAGAATATTTCAACTTTGGGGATAGAAGTTCGAGATGCAAAATCAAATTTCACAAAACTACGTTCCCATCTGGAACATCATCTACAGCAAGATACTTACGGGTAAACTTTGATCAGTCAGACTTGGAAGATGGTTTCGGGGGAAACATGGGAGACATTAGAGGAGTGCTCTGCAACTTCTGTATATCCGCCAATGTTGTATGACCTTGTTCGTCCAATTCCTTCCACCGAATATAGTTCTGCCTCATGTAAGTCAACAGTTCCGGCATATCGATGAATGCTGAAATGGAAAATCAAATCAAGTGTCAAATCACCCCACAACACATAAATAATGTTTTTCCCATCCATCTCGATGGACTTTCGATTTCAGACTACTAAATAAATAATAATTGTATTATGATAAACCGTAACACTAATAATAAGTACCTAGTACACGTAGTATTCAGAAACAAATATTATATTTGGTCCCACGTTGGGCGCCATATTCGCAAATTTTCACATTCAAACTTTACACTACCAATCACATATAAAAAATAAAATCGTCTGCAAAGACTCTTACCGTTCCACGCTTCAAACATATCGTTGATGATATAATCGACGAAACCGATCTGCGACTTGGGTATCGAGCATGTGTATCTGTCGAACATGGGCATGACGACTGGCAGGCCTTTTGTTTTTTCTTCGTCCGTTTGATGGAAGTATTCCTCCGTTATCCGCCTCGCCCACTCTACGCACAGCCTCAGGGGGCGGGTGGGGTTCGAAACGTCGGAACACTTGATCATCATCCTCTTGACGAGCGTTACGTTTTCGGGGAGAGAGAGCGGCGCAAAATCCGTATTTATGTCGCTCTGGAAAACATACAGAAAATTAAGTGCCGTGAAATTGGCTCATTTGGAAAACGTCGCTTCATTTAGGAAATGGAATAAAAATTAATTGGATTGGATTAGCCTTATTGTACATCAGCATCATTGAAGATTTACCCAAGCGACACATGTAGTTTCAAAAACACTTGACAAATAACTCACAGCTAAAAGGTTTATTTTACACATTCCTCTAAATCATTTGATTTAGTGAATGAGACACCCTCTCATGTAAATTAGAAAGATACGGTAAATAGGGGTGTCGCATTAGATTGTTTTCCTCATACCTATCAATATAACGATTTCGTTTCAGATTTGAGAGCCATTGATATTGGAGTACCTTAAAGTTCAATTCTGGGGCTCACCTTATTCATAGCTTATATGAATTATTTACTAGAAGCCATGAAATAACTCTCAGCTGATGATACTAATCTTGTTTGTCACTGATAATGTTTCAAATGCCTTAAAACAAGCCTTCTTAGTGTACAAACATTCATATGAGTAGGTATCTATATGTACAGGTCATGTCTGAATTTTGACTAAATAAATATGATAAAGTTTAATATGACTCAAACATTCAACATTCATTCTCAGAGCCATTTCAACTTGAAATACCTCATGAAGTACAAGGGGATCTCTCCCGAAGCTTTTAGAGTTTTTATATTACAAAAAAGTTCTTCCTATTATGGCTAAAAGGAAGTCATGTTGAAATGTATTTGCAAACTTTGGATTTTAATGAATTGTGTCTTCTTTCATTTAAAAAATGAATGAATCAGCAAAATATTCTGAAAGTCTCTACCACAAAAATAAATATCACAATGAATGCAGTTTTTTCGTTAGGTTACCTGAAATATAATGTTGGACTAGCTAAGGAGGAGGAGAGTATCTCAGAAAATATATATTTCAAAGCGTACTTTCATATTTTACTTACCTCCTGATCTGAAGAAGACGATTTCGAGCAGAAGACGTTGACGAATTTGGCCAGATGTTCGAAATGTTTTGTCATTTCAGTTGCTAGAATCATATCTATAACATTCGATCGAGCTATCTTATACGTCTCTCTGTCCAAGTTTTTGAAAATGTTTATTCTTTCGTCACCTGAAAAAGTAACAGTTTACTCATTGGTGATCAGTGAAAATCATGATCTGAATGTTTTGTATATACTAGTGTATTTTTTACTCTTTGAGGATTTACTTAACAGCAATGCAATGAACTCATGACCTATTGTGCAAAGTTTGTGAATGATGTCTGTCAACTGCTGTTGCTTAGAAAAAACATTGACATTATATTCGGAACGACTGAGACTGATCTTACACATAATATTCTTCGTCAGAGTATATGCAAGGACTTCGTGTTCTCTCGATGGCTGACAAAAAAGGGATAAAAATTAATAAAACAGAAAAGAATATGAGCATACTCGTATATCTGAATGACGTAATATTACGCTCATGGTCAATATAACAAGACGATCGAGCAGATGAACCGTCACTGTAAGTCCAACAACGGTGTGACGTCACTCGGCGCTACAATAAGGATAACGAAAGAACACATGTGTGTACTTGTTAAAATACGCGAAAAACATACTTTCATGTAGCATACTATTCTTCTATAAGTGAAAAAGGAAGACAAGACACTTTTCATTTGCGGCAATCAAAGAACGCTTAACTTTAGTAGCAGGTGATAGTTCGTTACAATAAATTTGGCTAATGACGAACAATTGTTCCATATATTTTTCACCTGAGTGAAAAATAAATAATCAATCAATAAAAAGGAAATCATGAATTTGAAATTAATGAAATCCATGTAGGATATCAAAACATCTGAAATATCATAGGTTTCACTAAAACACTTCACAATATAAAAATACCAACTTTATAGAGAAAGGAAAATACAGACTGAAAACAAGTGTGCTCTCGAGATTAATAGTCGACACTACCAATTAGTTGTATGTTGAATGACATTTGAAAGTCACTTTTCCGACATGTCACTTTGTCCAAAATGACCAATTTAAAATGATCCATACGAAAACCAGATGGTGTACCGTCGTAATTACGTTCTGACATCCATTAAGTTATTCAACGTTCGATTTTATTATACCAATTTTGATGTTATTCTAAATAACCTATAAAATGCAAACATTCTATCTGAAGCTATAATTTCAGAAAAAAACATTTTCAATATCATAATGTTGAAGTAAATGGCAATGGCTTCTATTAAGGACTGTAACGAAAATAAAACTCGAGTTGTCATTCGGGTATATGCAATGAAAAAACAACCAAGGTTCTAAAAAGTTGATGAATCTCTACTCCTGACAAAATGGCGCAAGCAATCATGCATACATGCATCATCAAAGGGAGTTAGTTAACTCTCATTTCATACATTCGTAAAATGTGCTTCGAGTTGAAATTAAGTATGCATGACGATTCTACAAGTGTGAGTCGCTACACCAGTGTATATGAATAATGATTTGTACAGTTACAACCAAAGTTATCAAGTCTGTGGGTCTAAAAAAATACTTGAACTTCTCCTTGCAATTCTTACCTAGCGTGAGCTTGAACGTTAGCGCAGCATGGTGAGACTCCAAGACGGTGACGTCATTGTAAAGAATGGCCAACGGATTGTCCGAATTCGATAGGAAGGCGCTCGACTTCCCAGGGTGGTCTAAATCATGGGCTGCTGCGGCTATCAAACTCGTAGCTTCGTCTAGAGGCTCCATTATGGACTTCATCCTCTCTTTATCCAAGAATCCAGCTGTCGCCTGAACAGAACATCAAAAATCTCAATAAGAAAGTAGGGACACACAAAATAGATATTTTTCAGATTCAAACAGACCGTATGCACGTGTTAGAATTTAATGACGCCAGAACTCGTGAGTCGATGGCAAGTGTTAGATTTTTGCAGTTTGGTATCGAATATCAGGATGGTTTGACATCTGTGGGAAAATATCTATGGTTTTTATGGTCATACAACAATTTTTTATTGGCGTTGTATTGGATAGTGTTGTTATGATTGTTTTGTCACTGCGTTTAAGCTTCGAGTTCTTCAGTATTGAATCAAATTGAAGTTTTAGTAATTTTGCTGTTTCTGTGAAGAAATTCTTCGAAGAAATACGTCATTCACAAATACTGTAAATGACGTTTGTGAAAGTATCACTGTGTCTACGCCAAAAAAGTGTTTGGTGAATGTACCTTGAATATATGTATAATAAATATAATATACAAGAGACTCTGTTGGAAGCATCATATGATACCCACGATTTACGGCGAATGACTAGTTTGTCTCGCAATATAGCTCGTCCAAAGTGATGACCTCGTTAATCTTCAGCTTGCACGAAAATTGTCATGAGAATCTTGGATAAAAGAAATCGAATGAGGTAAAAAAAGAAGGATAAAAGTTGAATACGAAAAAAATCACGAAAGAGGATACAATACTGCTAGTTGATTGGAGAATCATGGAACTTGACAGCTGAAGGGTCTGTGGAGATCAGATGAATGTGTAATGAGATAATGAATGAAGAATAAGTTGTAGCAGCAAATAATCATGTAGGCGACTTCTAGGTATGATGAAACCCGTTGCTGATGACAGAATTTTGAGTTGCCTAATCCGGTATCATTCCTATACAGCTTCCCCATGGAATTGCATCGAATCCGTCGAACACTTTTATTTTGCGAATTATAGCATTTTGTAGATACCCGACGGACAATAATACTCACTTGCATAACATCGGCCGCGTGCGTGGAGTTATGGTACGAGTTTTCCATGTGGTAGTTGGCTTCAATGACCGTCAACCAGTTGAAGAGGGTCTTCTCGTCGCAATTCAGCACGCTCGCCACCTCGAAATGGTTGAAGAGAGACATACCGAGTTGCGTCAGCGGCCTTTTCTTCGTCAAGTCTTCCAGCCTGAATATGTCGAAGTCCCACGACAAAGAGTGTTCTAAGAGCTCCTTCAACGCTGCAGGAGCCTGTAAAAATTGTGAATTTAAACCAATATATGATGAAAAATGGAAGCAGAGGGCTGGCAAAAATTGTTACAGAGTGTTTTTTAATGATCGACAATTCAAACTATTGATTAATAATTTGAATTACCATTTATAGCTAATCAATAGTGCTGTCAAGTGTCAATTCACCGTTTCTTCACCATTTCTTCACCAATCTCGCAAGCACTTTTAGGCTAGACGGTGCAATGAAACCTAATCATGATTTTCATTGATGTTACCAACACCCACTACTTCTTCACTTTCTCACCAGGAGGGCCATTTTAATCGTTTTTTGTGACTAGTCATGACCTCTAAACCCGGGCGCCAAAAGTTAGGCGCCATTCTATCGAAGCTAGCAACCATCCAAAATTATTCTGGAGTTTTGAACTAATTCATAAAATCAATTACATGATTGTTTTCCAATTTTCCAAATTAAATAACATTCCTCAGAAACGAATTAATCTTTTTCAATTTGTTGGTGCGCTTTATAAACCGAAAATCATTCTTATATATTAAGTGCTAATCTATTAGGAACAACAAAAGCGTTTGAGTTATTATTAACGTCAACATTATTCGATCGAGAATAATATTGATGGAATTCTGAATCGATGTTTCGAAAGATAATGTTTATTACAGTTTCGATTGGAACATATTGTCATCACAGACATTTAGGTGGGATCTTTCGGCGTTAAGTTATTTAGGGGTGGGTGTGTATGGTGTGTAGCTGGAATATAACTGGACTAGTTTTCTGTGAGCCAAACGTTGCGAGCCTCAGAGTCTAACGCCATATTGTTGAGACGCCCGCCATCTCCCCTCCACATTCCAGCCTGTTGTACGACACTAACTCGCTCAGTTGGGCCACAGCATTTGTTCGTGTCGTAATATATATCTGCCGCTCGTGATAAAATGGTAGACGTTTTAACGTGTCGAAATGAAATTTCTACGGAAACTCGCGTTACCAACTGACCGGATAGCCTTAGTTGCTGAGGCCATTGAATCGAAAAGAAGAAGAAGAACTGGAACTCGAAGAATCCGCATCATATACCTATTGTCTCTTACATGAAGTATATGGGTATGAATGAATGTGGTATATACGTTTCAAGGAAAGACGAGAAAATAAAAATGTCCAAAGTTCATAAAGCTTATTTTTTTCGACATACATGCAATTCTATTAATAGGGGAGCCCAAGCGGGGATTTCGGGATTTACTAAAGCGTGGCAGATTTTAATACAGTTACCCGGTTAAGTACCTCCACCAAATATGAACCCCATATATAAAGCCGTCTGTGAGGGATAAAGGACCAAATTAGTAAAAAAAATTGATCATCTGAAATTCTCGAGCGCGTCAGATTAAGGTAGGGCGAGTTAATTACCTGCTAAAAAGTGTATATTCCAGTAATCTGACAATTTGAGAGTGACGTAGAGAAAGGAGAGGGCAGCAAAGTTGTAAAAAAATAACGTCATTTCAACATTCTCGAGCGTAGCTATTTTTTTTATTTTGAAGGAAATAATTCAACGTTAACGAAAACAAAAATTCGTCGATAAAGTTTAATGCCTGCAGCTGTGTGACACCTATATTTCCCTCTCCGAGTTTCTATTCCTCTATTCCCTATTCACTTTTTCTCTATCTGTCACTCTCTCACTCCGTCCCCACTTTGAATTCTGTTGCCATGACGGCATCACAGCTGATGAAGATGATTAATTAATCAATTAATTGATGGATGTAGCCGTTACTACGTGGTAGGAAATCATAATAAAGAAAAGAGAAATTTTCATTTCTTTTTTCATTTCTTTTCTCTTCATTAATTAATTAATTGATTATAAAAAATTAAATATTTTTGAGCATTTTTTAAAAATTATTTTTTTATAAATATATCTTTTCTTCTTAAAAAACATACACTTATTTATTTGCATGCTATTTCCTGAGCTTTTCAATAATTTAACTTCAATAAATTTAAAAATATTTAAGAAAATATTGTTTTTGTCAAATTAAGCGAATCCCTCTAGATAATCGTCAGATTATGAGACAGCACGTCTAAAACATAAAGACGAACCATATATATCTTAATCTAAGGCGCTTGAATAATTCAAAATGGCGATTTTTGAACATTATAATAATGGCCGCGAGTT
>WOGO01009226.1:0-10302 GCA_015342085.1 Leptinotarsa defecta
AACGAGCTATATTTTTAAATAGTTCTCGAAGGCTCATGAACCCTAACAAAATAAATCAATTATGCATTCATGCCACCCACCAAAAATAAAAAATTCAACGTAATGTATCATATATTAGCCATATTGCCACCCAGTCAGCTATCTTTCTTGAATGTATGAGACAATGTACTCTTTTTAATGTTTCATAACTTCGTATTTTTGTTAAAATAATTGACACTTGACAACACCGCTATAGACAGGATCAATTTTATTGGTCAACAAACACGCGGCCAATTTGAACTCTTGGTTCTCGAATTTTTCTTTTTTCTGCAAATATGAAGAGATATTGGGACCGATTAGACTCGATAAGTATAATATACCCCTAACTCGATCAGTCTATAAGCAAACCAGTATCATTTTTAATAATACGAAACAAGGCCATTACCCCCTTCCCCAATATTATCAAATTGAAATAAAGTATATCTCAGGAGAGAGAAAGGTTTTCGGCTGTATACTACTCCATTTTCATACGTAGAATGTGCAACTTCCAAAGAAAAAAAAAAGTAATTACGTTCAAAATAAGATTTTCACAAAAATGTTCAGATCATGCAGATACAAACTGGAAGAAAAAGTCCTCCCAGAACAACTACTCTCACATGAACACTGAATTACACGAACATCACTAATTTAGTTTGTACACAAACACTCGTTATTGAATCGAATTGGATATCTCTCATAGGAATCCTTTACAATATAATACTATAAAAAAGTCACGATTTGAAATTTCGTTTACATGGAACACTATCGTACTCAATGGCGGACTTCGGAGTTTCGGAATAAAACACTTGTCTTACCTCATAAGCACCGTTTTGGATGACCTCAAGCACTCAATTTCTGAATAAAATTATGACTTTTTGTCACAGATGACTCAAATTTACTTACTAAACAACGCATATTTGATTTGATCTTAGCTGCAGGAACCTTGTTTGAATTTAAAAAAGTTACATTTTTGAGAGATATTAGTTGTATATGGAAATAGAGAAGTTGATAGCCAAAAATCTTGCTTTTCCTAATACATTAATATCTTCATGAATATTGATCAGAAATCACGCTTCCTTCATCGCTTTGTCACCTCTCCATTCTCGATAATTTATAAACATTCTCGATTCTGATTGCTTCGTTTCAAATAAAACTCAAAGTACTCTAAATCATCGTCTATCCATTCCTGTCAAAGCTCAAACACTAATCGTAGTTATTTATAAGACATTCTTGTGTCTAAGAATTTTCACCGCCACATAACTCAAACTGACTATCTAAAACGAATAACTCGATAAGAGGAAGCTCACAGATAATGCGTGCATGAAAGTAGATGCTTATAGGAAAAAATAATTCCAATAAATCGTCGTGTCATCAAGCAATTCATTAAAAAATTTGTAGCTGCTACAAATAGAAACCGTCGGAGAGTCAATATTTTCTTGTCATGTTACTTTTATATTCGTTAGAAGAATTTGTTAGATTGTCATTGTTATCTAGTATTACTGAAAATTGGTTGAAATTGGAAATTGAAAGGAAACCACTATTTGCCAGGAGATGTTGAATCAGTTTTTCACTCACTTTTCATTGCTTGATAGGTTTTGAAATTTGAATTTCGTGCAGTATATGCATTGTGGTCTATAATATCTCACCTCAAAAATGCGAAACGTCAACGCATCTAGATGAAATTTGATTTAAAAAGCACTGGAAGCCATTTTGTACATGTAGCTCCCACAAATTTTCATGGAACACGAACAGAATGGGCAATGGGCAACCTGGTTATGGCAAGTCTATCCATGAGCAGGTAAAGTTGCCATGATCAAGTTGAGTTACCATTTTCGGATGTTCAAGTTATGAGATCACTGATAAGGTTTTAGATTCATCTCTGACAGCTCCCACATCTAGATTAGATTGTCGAGGAGCTAGCCCTTGACCTGATTTACTGCGACCCTTTCAGATCTATTGTGACGTTCTTTGATTGTTCGAGCTCATTGTCTAGCTTGATCTCTTTGATGAGATCCACAGCCTTGACAATGACCCCGTCATATTGCGGCAGCCTCTGATTTCTCTTCCCCTCATCTTGCGTGTCTCAGCCTTGCTATCGCTTCGTATTCACAGAGCACAAGCAGTGCGGTTTCTTTCTCTTCTTGATAGAACCTGCATTGGGTTTCTTCTGTCAGACCCATGTTGCTCAAATGTTTCCTGAGTCGGCTATACCCTGTTAGTAGACCCACAACCTTACGGTTGTGGTTTAGCAGGTCTTCCGTGAATCTGGGGCGATGGTTTCTTTATGAACTCTTTGGCCTGCCTCATGCCTGGGAGCTTATTTCACCAATCTATCTATCTATGAATTTATGGATGTGGATGTTTTATACATGCTTTCGCTACCCCGCAGAAGGGTTCTGAGCCGATCATAGCCTTGGATGCGGCTTCACGAGCTAGAACATCGGGTCCTCATCGCCCTTGCGCCCCACATGTCCAGATACCCAAGCTAGAGTGACCCTATTTTGGGTACCTAGCTCCTTGAGTGCGCTCACACAGCTTCCCACCAGTCTTGAGAAGACTCGAAATGAGCTGAGCGCTTCAATTGCCACCTAGCTGTCGGAGATAATAGCAAGCTCCCGCCTTTGCTCTCATACAAAAATCTGTCTGTTTTTTTTTCCGTTAACCAGCTGTCGCACCCCTACGAACGACAACCCTCAGAAGTCGAAAATTGTGCGAGCTAAGGACTAACGAGGTCTTAACCTTTTAACAATGGCGGGATTACCTGCTACTAACAAAGAAAGATATGATATCAAATAAAAGTTTTCAAATATAGTAGGTTAGTGGATTAGGAATAGAAAATTGGCGAAACATATTAATCCAAAGGAAGATTGAATGAAATAAGTGAAGAAAGTTTAGATGTTATGAGTAGTTAATGGTTACATTTCACAAAAAGATTCAAAGTGATATATCTTTTGAATAAATTCCATAATCATTTTCCTGATAAATATCACTTGGAATATGTGGAAAATAGTTCACATACCTATATGTTACGTTTTTTCCCATGGGTTGACCAATAATTGACAACAGTGAATAATCAAAGTTAACTTTATTTCACTTTAAGTACAACACACACTCCAATAACTGAAAGTTAAACTATTATTTGAATGTCTATCGCCTTATTAGATCACTTCGCGTACTGCACTGTAATTTCCACTTGACCTTCTCGATATGATCGTGGCTAGCGTTTATATATCGTAATCGAATGCGATAGAAATTTTCGCCGGAATTCCATCAGAATCGGTAGCATCATTCTCACGGCATCTGAAGCGGCAGCAAACATCGTACATTCGCGTGCTCTTAGCTGTGTCACGATTGGTTTATACCTACCAGTGGCGGCCGGCGTTATTTTATTTAGGGCATGATTTACAACATATATTAGTAAGTAATGAAGTTTTCTAAGATGAAACAAAAGCTGTTCAACATTTATAGGATTGGAAAGCTTGGAAAACTCCTCATTTATGAAATACTCCTTCACCGCGACATAACCAAAATTAAAGAAAATTATCAATAATTATTGGTCATGTTTTCCAGAAAATTGATGTTTCGAATAAATGCAACGAAATAAACAAAAGTAATAGCCTGAGAACTGATAAACACGAATTTTTGGAACTGAATGAGAAATACATTTAACCGATGTCAGTGAAAATCTACTGAAGGCGAACCAACAAAACACTTCTAATAATGTGACATCAACCTTTTACATGTGATTTGAATCGTATCCACTGACTCTTCCTCTTTCTGTATGGTGAAACGATATAACTAGTGTAGAAATTTTCATATGCTGCGTCTTCTTTGAACCTAAAATAATTAGCAAAAATAATCTATTACTTTTTCTCTACTTCCGAATCAGTTTCTCACTTTCCCACAAGGTTGCTTCAGTTCGATGTTTATTTATTCATTTATACAATAAATTTGGTTTCACAACGTTTTCGGGTAGTTTATAGAATAAAAAAGACCCATAAAAATTAAAAACAGTTTCATCGTATTGGATTTTCTTTTGGAGAAAATGAAAGTTATCGATGTGTTTTGAAACAGCTGCATACAATCATTTCATTGCAATGGTCACGTAACGTATATCTCTCATTTGCTTCAGCAGTATTTCACAGAGAATGAAGTTATGAATATGAAAATTACTGTTGTGTGAATAGATTGCGAAAAATCAGGCCGAGTATTGAATTTGTTGTATTAGATCCAGTCAAAATATACCAAAAAATCTTATTATTGAAGTTGAATCGTTCTGTGTATCTGTTGAAGTAGTATTTCTTGATTTTTAATTGCCTCAAATACCCCCAGATTCGTCGTCATCTTTTGGAATATCATACCTACTGATACTGAAGACGAGTTCCCATCATAATTTTGTAATTTTTGATACATATCTCTATATATCTCAATTGTTTCACCTCTAATTTGAGTTTTCCTACAATTTGCTGAGAAACTCTGGCCTCAGCTACAGCGTGAACCTCCAAAGTGAAAATACAATGGTTGATACAATTTCACCTATTTTACTATTACTTCTTACCTTCGCGAAAAAATTCTCACTCAATCAGCAGTTTCTTACACTTGCATAAATCATTGAGAACCTTGTTTTTCAATTTACTGTTAGAAGGCATTTTAGAAGACAACAAATAACTCACCATCCACCACACAGAGTAACTTCGCCACTTACTGTACACAATGTTTGCTACACGAGTTCCTCGATGTTAATGAGCTCTCACCTCACTCCGCCAGCTGATCTACTACAAACTCAACATTCGAAGGCACAACTAGATTTGCCAAGCTGAACCAATGAATAGTTGAAAAATATGTAAACATATGGAAACTATTTGATTTTCTAAGGATGTCTTTGAAAAGGTTATTTGGAAAGGGTCCATTTGCAATATGAGTAGGTAAATAAGAATTTGTAACAGACAAAAATCTGCAAACTGCATGGCGTTGACTTATTACATATTCTGCCAAAGGATGAAGAAAAGTATAGAAATATTCAAACAAGGAACTTCGAAATAGTGATCTTCTGTCGGAGGAGCGTGTAAATCAGCAATTACCTCTCCCCAACCACTATTCCTAAATACACCCAACACGTGAAAATTTCATTGCATAAATCCATATTAGATAACCTGGTTGTCCAAGTAATTTCCTTCGGAAAATTACCCTCCAATTATTCAATTTCGAATTGGCAAAGGCTCATGAAATATTCCATATTTTCCTGAGTCGCATTCTATTTGCATCGATATTATTTATATTCCTTCCCCGGTCTGTATGTAATGGGCATACAAGGGATGTTTAATATTTTATTGGTCGAGGGCGACTCCTTGCCCTGTATCCCGTGGGAATTTCGCGTTAAGAATACGAAAATTCACTCGTAAATTCCATCGAAAAAAGTCTAGGGGATTCAAATGTTCATTTGATTAAATTTTCAGAATGACAGTAAACTTGTTTTATTGAGGGATGAAATAACCTTCGATTTTATCAAAATATGTAACAAATTTGTTCAGAGAAGTTACATGAGTTTAAAAATGCGTTAGCCTCATCGTCATTCACTATGAATAAGTTTGAAAATGAAGTTAACAAATGCGCTTGTGTAGAGTCACTTTGCATATTGTGTTGTTGTGTACAGTTCATGTCTCGATAAAAAAGACATTTGTAGAATTGAAAGAGTTCAAAAATCATCTCTTAGGTATACAGCGTGACTCACGGTCGATGGTAGGTTAGACGTTTCTGGAAAACCCAAAGCATGATTTTTCTGAAAATTTTACCTCTCACATTTCCTTACCTGGTCTATCGATCCAAAATATTTTCAGCATTGCAGCGTTGCCACTTCCATCAAAAAGTCCTAGCAACTTAATTTTTTTAAATGGAACACCACGTATATCATTTGTTAATAATGTTCTATATCTATTTCTTTCTGTTTTCGAGATAAAAAATAAATTGTGCTAAATATGGTCCAAAACATAGCCTTATTTGAAATTAAGTACATCAGTACTCTCAATTCATGAAAGGTTGATATTTTGACGATAGTTTGGACAAACTCGAAATATTCAAATAATACCAAGAAATCGACTCCATATCATACAGGGCCGTGCTAAAATTACTATTATTTTCATTGTGCATAAAAGTAGTCAAAAGTTCATTTTTTCAAATGGAACCCCCTGTATATTACTCGGTAAACTGAAAGATGGTGAAAAATGCTTCAAGATAATATATCATGTTCCTATACCTAAATCGTCAAGTTTTCTCAATTAAGTCGCTTCTTCTAGAAACATTATTTTTTTTTAGAATTTGGATTTACGTAGCAGTGGAATTATCAAGCTTATAGCAGTTCGGTTACTGGGATTTTAAAGGGATTTTTCTTTGACCTCTTTTCCAATTCTATTGTCCTTAACGAACAACTTGATTTAAATAATAGTCCTCTCCTGAACCTATAATCCAGATCCCAAAACCTACATTATATTGAGAGCTTTGTTATGTTCATGGATTTTACAGGTATATGAAACGCAGGTATATCATCATTTATGATAGAATAAGCAACATAGGTATAAATTACTCAGATTTAAATGTAATCAGTTAGTTTTGAAAATGGTGTAATAGTCGAAACCGGTCAACAATAAAGAAATATAGTGGAAAATAGACTAAAGTGTGTTTTTGTAGTCTATCCTCAGTATTTTATCATCTAATGCTTTTTGTGGAAAATATTCACATATGATTCTGCGTCCTCCACCTTTCTTCGTCCAAATACGGACTATAATGGTGTCGTTATAATAACACTAGAGCCAATACACAAAAGACTTTTTTATAATTTTCAATCTGGGGATTTATATTTTATATAGAAAAATTGTCAAAAACCCCAAAGTCATTCTGAAAGAAGAGTAAGCCAGTACGCAAAAAAGGTTGAAATATGTACTGCCAGTTCCTGAGCGTAGTTCAGGTGTTTCATTATTGGGGGCGCTCTTGTCAACCCGTGTATATTTTATATGTATATTTTTGCAACAAGAAGTGGATGACTGCATCTTCTTCTGCTTATTTACAGGAAAATCATTGCGACTGTAATCTTTCCAATAACGTTTTTTACACGCTTTATATTAGCTTCACCTGCTTGTATGTATGTTTGTTTGTAACTCTCAAGCTAGGGATCTGTACTGACAGAAACTATCACTTATTGCTTGAGCTATTCGCATGCAGATGCCGCTGTACTAACCTCCTTGATAGGTTGTTAAAAAGAAAATCAAAATAAAAAAAAAACATATTTTAGGAATTATAAGTGTTAGCAAAATTTTGTACTACAGATGAAGTATTTGAATATTTACAATTACCCGTGATTCAATACAAAAAAAAGTTTTGAACGAAACGAAAGATACATTTTAAAATCTAATTCGATTATATGAAAGCAAACCAGAATATGGATTTCAACAATGAAAACTTTATCGTAAATTCTACACCTAAAAAATTCAGTTACTCAAATATTTCAAAAAATCGAAAAATTTGAATTGAAGTGCTTGACGTGCATATCGAATCAAAAGATTGATTTGAAAAATAAAATTATTCACTGAGAAAATATTCTTAGTCCATTAATATTTGAATTAAACTTCAAATCGAAACATCAAGAGTGAATTGTTTTTTGAAATTATTACTGCAAATTTTCTCTTCACTTCGAAACAAATTTTATAGCTGTTGGCCCTCTGTTGGAGACTTACTATACTAACTGCATCTCGATATTACTATAGAATTTAAGACCTCAAACTTTATCATGTTGTTTGAGAGGAATTTTACATTCGTGCGCCGTCTGTTAAAGATTTATAATACTAGTGACAAAAACTTAAAAAAAAATACTTTTGACAATAAATCCGACTAAAAAGTGAAAAATTAATATATAGTTTCAAAAATTAAGAAACACGCTTTTATAGTACATGAAACTTAAAAGTAAAAAATAAGATATACATCTTTTCATCACCTGAGACGGTTTTGTGAAAAATTGACTGTCGAAGAGATAAGCAACACGGTGTTATCAACACAATCAACAAAAATTGGTTATCAAAGGAAGTATAGGGAAATCTTCACCGACAAATAGAAGAATTGGAAAAATACGTATTTATGGTTTTAAGTATTTATTTCGGTTTGTCTTACAAGGATATTCGAAAAACTGCGTTACATTTGCCAAATCAGGATACCAGGTTACATTTATCATAAATGTAATCTCGAATATTCATTGGATTTTAGACTGACTGAATATAATTTCGCTAGGATGGTTATTTTTAGTCAACAAGCGTTGCGGTGAATTTTTGGTATTTTAGTTACCAAAAGGAAATTATTTATTTGGAGCAAATATGTTTTTCTCCTACAAATGGGACCTTTTTTTCTTCTTGAATATAATTATTTACCTATTCATTCGAATGTTTTTTATACCCCTCAATTAACTATGTGACTACTTGCCCCAGATACACTGATAACCATCCCCGGCCCGGGTTTAAAAGTCACACCTTTTCCATAAAAATTATTATATTTCCTCTATGAAAGATGTTGGAGAAAAAAATAATATTTCTTTGCAAAAGAGTATAAAAACATTAGCTATTGATAAAAAAATCATTGGTAATTTATGAAAAAGGTCTCCCCTAATCTTTTCATTACCTACAACTTTACTATTCAATTTTTCTCCATAGAACTTGTTATTTTGCCGGAAATCGCGATAAACGGTTTTTACGCTTGAAAATTCAGCCCCTTCCACATCCTGACTTCAGATCGCTCGTAAATTGTATTGTTTTTCCTTATATTTTTCTCATATTTTTTTCCTTTTCCAGTGGGTTTCATCCTACTGCTTTTTTCTTTCAATTTTTATCTTTTTCAAAGGCTTCGGCACTATTCTACCTAGGTTTTGTGAAACTGATTCATGCCAAACAATTCATCTATTTTTTCAGTGCAATATCTGATAAGGCCAATTATTCATCGGGAATAAATGACTCAATAAATTATTTTCATGATGTTTGAAAGTGGTTGACAATGTTTCATGATGAATTTTATTACTTCAGATTTCTATTGTCTAATATGATTCTACTATGATTCAAAATCTATGAAAGAACAAATAAAATTTGATGAGATCGTGCATTGCCCTCATTTAAGTACGGAACTGAAATCTGTTCGAAACAAGCCGAGATATATGTATATTCATCAGTCTCCTATCAAGGTTAATTCGCAAGTGATTGATCCACCTTCTTCTTTTTCAGTGCGATCAACAGACTTAGGTCATTCTTGGTCCACACATATGGGCTGCAGTCCTTGTGGTTCTGGCTCCCTTTCAGTGGAAGAGCTTCGTGAAGCAAGAGCCGAATCGACCCCTCTATGAAACCCTTCATCACTTGGAAGGATAGCAGCTTGAGAAATGGTTCTTTCTTATGAATCAGTAGAGAGTTGTCCTGAAAATCTTGAGAAGAAAATTAGATTAGATAATTTAGGGAACACTTGCTACATGAATAGCATTTTACAAGTGTTGCTCATGACGAAGAATTTCAAGAACGAGGTTTTAATAATGAACGAGAACGAGAATGTTTCCTACTTATTCACCAAACTCAAACACCTGTTCATGGAGCTGCAGTTTCGTGAGAATGTATCATCTTTCCCTCCAACTGATTTTCTGGAGTCTTTGAAGTCCACTACATACTCGTTAGGACAGAATCAGTACTCTTGACCGCTCTGGATTGAATGATTCCGTACAGTCTATCTCGTCTTGTGTTTGTAAATATTTTGCTAGGAAAATTCCTAACTTGTTTACTTTGTAGTAAATGTTCAATAAGTAGCAAAAACGTATGTGAATTTCTGGAACTTCACCTAAAGCGTTTCCTAATATGACTAATAACCAGTCCGTGCAAAGCTTACTGTTGAATTATCTGAAAATGGAACTTTTAACAGGCGATGATCGACTGTACTGCCAAACATGCGCCAAAATAACTGACTGTTATAAAGAAACAAGTATAGCTGAGGCACCAGTCAATCTAATAATAACACTGATGATCTTCAAACATGACGAAAGCACCGAACTCTTACGAAGGTTCGAAATAGATGAACACTTCAATCTAGCAAACCACTATTATAATCTTCATGCAGTCATTGTTCACTGTGGTTCTAGCGTTGAATCTGCTGTGTCACTAAGTGTTCTAGCGTTTTATTGAATTTATTGGAGCCTCTGGAGACACCCTACATTTTGTTTTATGAGAGAGAGGACATTGGCAGATCAAGATCTTCAGATGATGTGGTGCTGCA
>WOGO01009227.1:0-10301 GCA_015342085.1 Leptinotarsa defecta
GCCACACGGATTATAACGTACCAAAATAAGTAGATGCGATATGTAACCCAAAAAAATATAGTTTGTGGTTTAGTCACCTTTACCTCTGAGCCCCTCAATTAATAACTCTAAAACGGCGTATACTCACCTCGACGTGTAACAACGACATTCCCAAGATATAATTAAAGTAGAAAACTGCGCGGGTATAAACTCTGGCAGATCTAGTCCTTGAAACTGTCGGAAATAACAAAGTCTCTACTGCAAATATGCTTGCAATTTCAAATATTCTCTACTCTTTTGAAGTATTCTAGTGGACTCGACGAGTTTTACCAACCCGGCGTGAAGACCAAAAAAATGATGCACCTTTATGATATTTTGAATCCTAAATCATTCTTTCTACAGTTATATATTTCCCATGAACTTGCTTGGAGTACTTTCATACAATTATGACTCAATCCTGTTTAGTCATCAGAAGTTCGAATCTCCTGACCTGCTCTACATGATCCGTGACCACGAAAAAAGAACTCTGTCCCGTTCAGACAAAAGGCCCACATAAAAGTCGCAGACATCACTTACCTTCTACGGATATACATGGATAAGTCTAATTTAACAATATCGAAGATGTTGTACGTACTTTCTGAAACGTTATGGTGATGCTGTTCATCGTTTTCAAAAGACAAGATATATTTAAGAGGATGGCTCTTGGATGACTTTTTAGGTTTTTCCAAACAAGAAACGCGACGTTTTGGTAATCAATTGCATTGGCGTCTCCAAAACGATTTATAAAAGGCTATTGAAAACGAAGTTATTTTACTTTTGAGCAGAACGTCATTAAAGGATGACAATTAGCAGAGGTAACACGAAATTCATAAAATCATAACTGGATGATCACCTAATATTATTGTCAATAATTTTGCGTACTATAATGTGAATTACTCAGTAAATAAAGGAATAAATGAAATTAGAAGCTCTTTCATCTGAAATTTCCCAATTATCTTTTGTAGTTTCAATTCTGACATAATAGTTTCAATAATTATTTTTCTGTCTGAATTTTCGATATTCGTTTGGTAATTCCCTACCTGTACAATGAAACACCGGATGATTACCAGAATATTTAATCAATACCAACGTAGTCGGTTGAACTGATGCTCACAAAATGCAAATACGAATATTTCACATACCTTTACATGAATTATCGCTCAGGAAACCATTCACAAAAATGCTCAAACAACTGGTAGGCAGGGTTGCCAAATTATCCATGGATATCATCGAATTGCAATTTATGGCATTTTTTCACGAAATAATCGTAATTCATTGATAGAATCAAAAACATTTATTTGCTGTTCCCTTGAATACAACAACCAACCCAGTCAGCAGTTCTGCAAGTGTTTTATAATGACTAGATATACAAATCTTCGGCATGGTGGCAATAAATCAAAGACCTCTTTTTTCCACTCTACTAAGTCACACGGAGATCAGAGGCTGGAGACACTTTTCAACTACTCACAAAGCACAGCAATTTGCTCATTAAACTTAGGAAGCATTATTTCATTCCCATAACCTCGGGTGAAATAAGATTGAAGAAATACGAAATGAAGAGTTTCAGACATGGAAAACCAATGTCAACCATGTTTTTCGATTTGGTCTTGAAGGCAATTTCAAAAAAAAACATATGAAGATAATAAAACGTATAGTACAACGTATGGCAATTTTTGACGAAAAAATTTAATTTCCGAAAAAATAAAAGAAACCTTAATATTGTTTTGAACGTGAAAGTAGCCTTCGTAACTTCTCGCTTATTTCAGCAAATTTTAAGCCTAAAGGCAAGATATTGGAGAAGGAGGGGTCAGGAATATATGAAGTAAGCTGTGAGGACTATGGCAAAAATATATCGGTCAGACTAAGCAGACCATTATAACTAGTTTCAAAGAACACGCAGCACATATTTTAGAAACCATAAAAATCTAGTCGCGCTCAAAGCGCCTTGTAGAACGGCCATAAAAATAAATGTGAACTCTGAAATTGTAGAGACCGGTACATGAAAATGGATTTTTGAATGTTTTCGAAAGTCTGGACATTGCAAATTATGGCGTGAGAACTATGAACAATAACAAAGGTCCTATTCTAAACAACCCATCATTTACCTTATTATGAATCACTCTGTTGAAATTAGAGGCAAGTTTCACGAGAAAATTTTCCGCAAATGTCTACCCGAAATCATTATTATGCATCAGAAAGTGAGCCCTTCCAGATATAAATAGAAACCCATTCAAGAGATAGGAATTAGTTTACTTAATCATCTGAAAAAGCCAACTTAGTTGGTGAAACACGCGTCGAGAAGAATAGTGCAATTCTGACATTTGGGAAAAGTGTTGGTTTTGGATAAGTTGTTATTATCCAGTGTACGGCTTGCAGAGACCTCTCTTCTTCGGGTGGATAAAATTTTTCGCTTACATCGCTCTTCCCGGTAAATAATGTTGAGAAAGTGCCTAACATTGAGGTAAAACCCTGAAACCCCAGTTGGCAACCCTGCCGGAGCGTTATCCAGCCCAGTGACTTCGTAAGGAAGGTTCGTGATCTTCGGTAATAAGTCGTCAAAGGCACACATTCCCCGAAAGCATACATTTGAAAATGCTACGCGTTAATAAATCTGCGCTACCGAAGTAAAAATATTCTTACCTAGAAATTATGGTAATGGTGATGTGGGAGTAACACGAACTGCTGCCGCTAATGGCTCCCCTTCGGAGAAAATTGCGCGGACGTATGAATGAGGTGGGACGCAAATATGTACTGATTTGCTATTTGTTCTGTTACGATTTTACCATTCTGAATTATGGATTAAATAACTTAGAATTGATTCAATCAGAATATTTTGAGAAATAATCATATCGAGAAATAATCATATCGAGATTTTCCCTTCGAACTCCGCAGACTCTATCCAGACCACTATGTCAAGGTGGTTGTTCTGATTATTGGAGTCCTTGGTGGAATGATGCCCTCTCTACTCTCGAATCTTAAAATCATAGCGGCCTGCCGCACTAAGGCAGAAATCTTGGCCGGACAGGTGCAGAAGGCTGTCATTCCTGGCTCACTGCGCTTGCTCAGGGAACATGATTCTCGAACCCAACGATCACTTACCCCACGGTTTGTGTAGTGATCGTTGGATAATAATGCTGCCGCGCCCTCCCGAATGTATCGAGGCTTCGGGGGATAGGGCCTGACCAGCGCATACTTCGGTAAAAAAAAATAATAACAATATTGCATTTGCTCGGATGCGTTGCGGTACCCGACAAAATAGTGAGATGTATTGAACAACTGATACCACTTTGGTGAACTCGCTTCACCATAACATCTGGTCAAGCCAGAGTCCAAACAGGGTGGGTCACTTTCGAAAAGGGCGATTCCTTCAGTCCCCTTCTCTTCTGTATCCCACTAGCCCCCGGTAACCGGAGGCACAAGGTCGCCTCTGGAGAGAAGGATCTCTATCAATCCTTGAGGGTGCATGCTATTGGTATGACATTCAGGATAGACAAATTTGCAATGGTCCATCTCAGAAGAGAACGATGCGGGGACTACGGAGAGGATACGCAGCCCATAGGTAGAAGCATCCTACACCATTTGGATGCCAGAGGGACGTATACTCATCTCGGGGTTGAACAACGCCTCTCACGAGAGGTAACAGCAGTAAACAACTCTATCCGCAGGAAGTATCAGCACAAACTTTGACAGATCTGGTAATCGAAACTGTCGGGGAAAAACAAAGTTTCTGCAAAATATATGCTCTACTCGTTTGGAGTAGTGAAGTTGACTTGGGAGGAGCTGTACCAACTCGACGTAAAGACCCAAAAAATGATGCATTTCTATAGGAGTTTGCATCCCAAATCGTCCGTTCCACGGTTGTACATCCCCCGACAATAGGGAGGCCGTGGACATTTGAGTTTGGAGTGACTACATGACAGAATGGTACTGGATGTAGTCTGTAAAGTCGTCAGCAGTTCGGATCCCCTTCTCTGCATGGTCCGTGACCATGAGAGAGCAGGAATTGGATCATTTCTTTTCAGGGCAGCCGCCCGAGCAGCTGATGAACTCGGTTTAGTTTTCGACACTGAACAAGGTGATCGCAACTCTGTCACCGAGTTGGAACCCGTTCAGCAAAAAGCTAATATAAAAGCCGCAGAGATCACCTCACTTTTGCGTAAACACAAGGATAAGCCAATGCATGGGAACTTCTTCAATATCATTGAAGACATTGGCTTATCAAAGCGCCTGACTTTCGCTTTTCTCAGGTCGAGTGGGCTAAAGTCGGAAACTGAGGGATACATCATGGCTTGCCAGGATGGTGTCTTTAACACCTTGGTCTACCGCAGTCGCGTGATGGGTATAGAGGTTCCTGACACAAGGTGCAGGGCCTGCCGCGAGGCGTTCGAAAGCCTAATGCACTTGCTATCAGCATATCCAGCATATGCAGTCTCGGCCTATATTCATCGACATAACCGTTATCATCTATAAACAGTATTACATATATAAACAGTTCAATCTTCCTCTTGAAGATGATCAGTTAGTGATCGAAACAAGTGTCGAATTTATGATGAATTACTTTTCTGAAGTCCAATTATTCAAATCAATTTTTTTTTGAGCAATGAAAAAGGAAAGTGAAGCCATATATTTGAGTAAATTGGTATGGTATAATAGCTGTAAATAGGTAATAAATGAGGTTTAGCCATTGTTTTCATTGATATGTATTAATTCAGTTATTTCATTATTACTTCTGGATTAATGTAAGGTATTCACATTATAATGATCCTCGCATTCAAAACAAGTTCATTTAATGTACTCATTTCTTCGCATAGCTCTTTTCAAAGTCATGTTAGCTACATCATTTTCGGTAGCAATTACAAACAATTTATTTAGTGCAACTCATTTTGAATAAGTACATAAATGTATTGAATAAAACATTTTGGAACTTTTTTTTATCCCCCATACTTCCACGAAACAGGTAGACGAATTCCAAAAAATTATTGATTTTCAACATCACTTTCACAAAAACATTTGAAACTAATGACGGTTACAAGCCGTATATAATGAAAAAAGTGAAAATGAGTCTATTACAACTATTAACAGTTGATTGCAGATTTTGCAAATGAAAGTTCAACAATATTGATCGAAACATTTTTTTTCCTAGAAATCACAGGGTTTCCATGATTTACCAAAAATAAAAAAACCTAATATTCCTTCAGTAGCCGTTTTCCGTTTTCCCAAACATATCTCATAGAGATTTTTAAACAGTTACCTTCCATTTCATGAGTGAACTAGAAAACTTAACACTCCATGTAACGATATTTGGTGAGTTTTGACATTGAAAGGCTTTTCACGAATGTACATGTTGATAAAACTCTCTAAATTGTGGGGTCTGCGTTGGAAATTGAGTCTTCACCAAGAAAAGATGAGGTTAGCTCCACATTAGAAGATTATGTATAGAGAAAACGTATTTTCAATTTGGAACTGACTATTATCAACAATTCATCATGGTTATGGGCCTTTCTTTTCTCCATTTTACGTAATATTTATGTTGAACATTTTGAAGGACCTTTTGTTGAAAATCACCTGAACTTTCCAGAAGTTTGGTGAATATTTTCGCTATTTGGGATGAAAATCATAACGATCTGAATTATTTTTCAAATTACCTGAACGAATCTCTTCACAGTAGAGCAATAAAGGTTTACAACCCTGCGTTACATTTTAGTGAAGAAGTATCACTGATATGATATGAAGCTGATTTAAATTTCGAGATTCGTTCATAGATTGTACAATGAATACAATAGAAATTGAACAGTCTGAAGGAAAAAAAATCCGGGCTGGTATGCCGTAGTCGAATGAAACCAAACGTTTCGTATGTTACTGCGACAGACATCGTTAGTAGAATGTGCGTTGACTGCGAGGTCGAAGTTTGTATCTCGAAGTCTCAGCAACGACTGATTCAACTCATATAACAACCATATAACAAATAGCAACACCTGTCCAACAAACAACCAACCAATAACCACAAACACAGTTTTCCAATAACCTCACACATTATTGCGGGACTCATTTGAAAGATAAAACGAATTGGTAGTGGATATGTATTAGAACTTCATACAAAACGAAAAATACACTACGATCTTTACTCACGCATACAAAACCTGAAACTTTTGAGAGCTAAGGACTATCGAGGTCTTACCTTTTTACATGCTATTCCTAGCACAATTCTATTAATAGTAGTTTTCTTGTCTTTATGGAAACAACGTACATATTATGTCAATATCCCAGAAAATTTTCCCCTCGCGCCTCTTTAATAAACTTGAAACCTCATATACTATTCGTTCCATTTCATTTTACCAGCAAAACTTTTCCGGTTTTCCGCCTTCTCTAATACGGCAAAAAGTATACGGTCAGCTCCGGGCTTCTTTTTATACCGAGCATCGTTTATTATGTTGGCTGGCCTGTCGGAAAAACGAATACCAAAAAAGCTTCGAGGCAAAGTAAAAGCTCGAGAACGCGTTTATGACAGCCGTGGAGAACATGGTTGATGACGGACTTGACGCAGTAAAAAAGAGGGAAATGCGTGATTAATGTGCGATTGTCCTTTTCAGAGAGTCGTATTCGAAATCATGAGTTGAAGATTAGAAGACAGTGAAGATAAGTTTTTTTTCCGAATCCTGATAGAAGTTTTGCTTGAAAATGTTTGACAGTGTTCCTTGATGAATTTCACAAGTTCTGACTTCCACTGTCCAAGAAAGTGTTAACAATATGAAATATATGAAACAACAAATGAAACGAAAGCAATGAGCAATGTATTCAAAACCGCAACATTTGTTTTCCTATATAATAGCTTTCTCAATCGTTTTTATATTGACTAAATTCTACTTAATTTGTGCTTCAATAACAATTTGAATCGTGGGACCTTCTGACAAGGTAATGACTAATAATTTTACCTGAGTTCAGACAAAAACCAACTGAAAAGAAACATAAAAGAAAAGTTCACCAAGTTTTCATGATAATGTACAATTTGTGATTTATATAATAACAATTTGAATTATATGGCCTTCTTAATTACTTACTTAATGACTAATAATTTCACTGGAGTTTAGGTAAAAACTAATTGAAAATTTCAACATAACAAAAAAAAAATTTAAACATCTCATTGATTGAACATGTAATAAACTACCAATTTCCATGTCAGAAAACAGATTCAGAAGATGGGAATAATTTAATTCTATTTAGTCATTCAGTAAATTTTCAGAATTCTTAATCTATACATTTTAAAGCACTCTTCATGGTCATGATTAAACTCACCTCTGTCGGAAGATGGTTTGCAAATAGGAAGTTAGTCTATACGTTCCAAAAACTGCTGATATTGTTTTTCATTCTTTTTCAGTGTCGAATATATAAGTAGTATATAAGTTGACTTGTAGTTGTTGCTCAAAACTTCATTTGACACCCTTATATCTTATGAGGATTGCTTAAATACAAAGTTTACGTTACTCAACCGCAGTCTAATCCAGAGCTCATGGTTATAATGAAAGGTGCTCTTAACTCAATTACCCCAGAAAAATTTCATAATAATTCGTAAACAAATTTCATTACTGTCATTATTGTAACTAATTCAAACCTTCAAAATACATTTTTTCAAATCATGATATTTACTGTTCGTTTGTAAATTCTCAAAACAGCTGATCTGGTTTGCCAAAATTATAAACTGTTGGAAAAAAATTTAAAAAAAAGTTTGTAGCACCTTGGCAACAACAGATGCAAACACAACCGTCTTCCTTATCATAAATTACGTAAATTTTGTTCAACCTTGATATCTTGTTTCATTCAAAAGTTAAGGTGGGAAGGGGGCTATTTACGTCCGCAAATTTTTTAACAAAATGTTCTGTCTAAAAGACATAACTGGAGAAAGGAATAGTAATGTAACTTTCGAGGCAGCTTGTTAATCAAAACTCCGTGATTATGCAACAGAATGTTGACCATTTCATGGAGAAAAATATTGGTCTTCACTGGTGTAAAGCATAAAATCACAAATATTTTAGTGGGAGATTAACATCTTCCATGAAATTTGGAATTCTTCAGAAACCGTTCATTTCTGTGCAAAACCTTATTTTTCTTGCTCACAATTTATGAAAAATTAATCAATTCATTAGACGCACATAATCATCAATTCTAGAAATATTTGATTATCTGTTAAAAACCCGAGTATTCCAAACGACTGAAAAGTTTCTGATCTAAAGAAATGAACTTTAATCGTTCAAGCCAGTCTCGGATATACCTACACAGTAGGTTGAATGGACTGACGCCTGTCAGAAAACAACTACTCCCCTGGATAATATCACGAAGGGTGTTGGATTATATCCGATAGGCGTCACTGCAGGAATTTTCAATTATGGAATATCATTGACTTTAGGTCGATGATGGCCATCATCTTGCAGTAACGAGTGGCTAATGAGCCCGAAACCGGTCTGGAAGTGTGCCCGTTCCAAAATTGAAGGTCGACTCTTTCAGTTGTTTTGTTAATTGCATATTAATACTGATATTATGAACGAGCAAGACGATAGAGTAAATGATTATCTAACAGTGATGGCCGAATACGAATACACATCTCTAATTAATTCACCAACACGCCTAAATTCTTGTATTGACTATATTTTTATAAAACCTCATATCCAGAATCTTGAAAATGTAATTCCTATAATAAATCATACAAATATTACTGATCACTCAACTATAATTCTTCGAATAATAACAGGGAAAAAGACGGATAATCAATTGGAGGAAAACACAAAGCAACATTTCAATAACAAAAAAATCATTGAAAGCATAAAGAACCGAAGCTTGGAAGAAATTTATTCAGATAAGAGCCTGGATATCATTACAGAAAGGTTAATCACTATTTTGCAAGGAGAAATCGAAAAATGTACGTAGTATCAACGCATCAGGAGACCTGAAAGGAGAAGAAAAAATTAGATCTCTAACTCATTGGTGAAATCAGTTAACAAGAAAAATGATTTATATAAACAGCTGAAAAAAGATCCTCAGAATTTACAATTGAAAAATGAATATAACAATTATAAAAAGAAACTTGATAAATATTATAGAAAGAAAATAATGGAAAACATGAAAAGTCCAGGCAACTTGTGAAAAAATATAAATGGGAATGAAAAAGTTGAAATAAAGTCCATGAAAAATGATGAAGGAGATATGATAAATGATGTAGGTGAAATAGTAGAAATATTCAACAACAGAAGTGTGGAATATAATAAGAGGCCTCGAAAACAACAAAGCACCAGGAATAGATAACCTAAAGAGTGAAACTTTCAAACTAGCGGCTGAGTTTATAGCAGGACCGATATCCCATATATTAAATAGAGCGGTAGAAATCGGCTACTTTCCATTGTGCTTAAAAACTTCCTATTATTACTGTTAGTTACTTTAGTTACTCCTGTTTTCAAGAGTGGATGTAGGGATGAGGTAGTTAACTATAGACCAATATCTTCAATATCAAATCTCAGTAAAATTCTAGAAAAAATGATCAAAGTAAAGCTAGACTCATTTATACAAAAACATATGATATTATCTGACTCACAGTTTTTGGACAGGAAAATCTACTGAAAATGCGGTATTACAGTTCACTAATTACGTTTACGAAGCACTTGATAGAGGCAAACCATCACTAGGGATTTTTATTGATCTATCAAAAGCATTTGATACAGTTAGCCACTCCATTCTACTATTCACTCTGGAAAATATTGGAATAAGAGGTAATGTGTATAAATTGATAGAGATACATCTTACGGTTAGAAATCAGATTGTAAAAATAAGGAATATGAAAAGCTGGGAGAAGAAAATTGAATGCGGAGTGCCGCAAGGAACTGTTCTGAGTTCGTTGCTTTTTAATATTTATGTGAACAGACTGTTTTCGATTGGAACCGCAGGACGCATAATAAGTTTCGCAGACGATACTATTATTCTTTACTCTGAGGAATAATGGTCTGAGGTCAAAGACATGGCAGAGAAAGATCTAGAAAAAATCAAAGATTAGTTCGACCATGAACATCTTTCATTGAACTTAAATAAAACCTTTTACTTGCCATTTTCTAATAATAAAGCTACACTTCCTCAATTCAATCAAATAACTATCAAATAACTATAATAAAATTGTTGAATAACTATCCGAATAACTATCCGAAACTCCTTCAAGATATCCCCAGCTAACCATATAAAGTATTAAGGGATTCTCATAGATCCTCACTTGTGATGGGACTTTCATATCAACAACATTGTAAACA
>WOGO01009228.1:0-10300 GCA_015342085.1 Leptinotarsa defecta
ATGAGAGAAACAAAGATGGTTAAATTGGAGCAAAGTTGCGCATTTATCTAACTAACAATATGCTGTTGAGGAAGTTCTGAAATTCTGAGTATATCCAGAGATATCCAGAAAGAAAAAGAAATTTCGGAAAATGACTTTTTTGAAGGTTTTATTTTTTGAAGGATTCAAAAAAAATTTCATTTACACATCGCCACTTTCTCCCTGCTACATAATGGTGTTTTCAGAATTGCTATCCGGCGTTTCGTCTTCCGGCCACCATCATTAATTTTAGTTTTTCTTATAGGCGCTACACTAAAGTTCTTTCTGTTTCAAATAGAACCAGATTTTACCTTTTCAATGATGTATCATGAGTTATTCTTTTCATGAAAATTAGAGATATCGAAAAAAGTAATTCTCATCATAGGCTTTGACTTTGATGTTTCTAAATTTGACTTTCAATTTGTTACACTCAATGACATTTTGCTATTATACAAGTCATTGAATTCTTGGCGAAAAATGGCTTTCACGAATGAAGAAAAAAAAATGATACAAGTTTATTACGAATACAAGTACGATAGAAACAGTGTTAGGACATCAGAAATGTATTTAAACTTGTATCCCGAAAGACGACACCAACATCGAACTGTTCAAGTTATTGGATCTAAATCTCACCAAGTTTGGTTCATTTGGAAAGCCGAGGAAAAAATACGGAGACACAATGGACCAGGAAACTGAAGAAAATTTGATAAATGAGGTACGTATGAGGTAAGTTAGACATTGTGTCCTTTTCAATAAAAATTAATAATTTGCAAATAAACATGCACCAGGGGAAATCTACACGTCAAATTTCCTCTGAAATGAATATTCGTTACACAAGTGCTTGGAGGCATCGCAACACAGCAGTTCAAATTGTTACAAAATACACATATCTCCAAAAATTGCATCCAGGTGATCCCAAAAGGCGATAAAAATTTTGTAATTAGTTAATGAGAAGATCTCACTTTCCTGTTTTTTGGAAAATGTAATTCGGACAGATAAAAGAACTTTTACGAATTCCGGGATATTTAACAAAAATAACGAACACATCTGGATCATAAACAACCTCGGGCAGTTTCGAGTAATTCGACCTCAAGTACGATTTAGTATTAACGTGTGGGCAAGAATTTATAAAGATAGAATTTTGGGTTCTCATTTATTTGACGGAATTCTGAATGGAGAAATCTATCACCAGTTTCTAATGTCGATTTTTGAAGACTATTTGGATGATCTACCTTTGGCTAAATATAACAACATATGGTTGAAAGATAGAGAATAATGGGCCGGTGAAGTAGCCAGCAAGGTCTCCAGACTTAAGTCTTATGGATACATTCTGTTGGGCTTCGCTGAAAAATAGAATGTATAGTCAGAAGGAATATCAAAATATTGAGGACCTTCAATACAGCATTGTTAGAGTTAGAGTTCGGAAGATTGAGTAGGAGGAGGCAACTTGATTGTGCAGTGAATAATATTCGAAGAAGAGCACAATTGTGTTATCATGAACAAGTCCAGCATTTTGAGCATTTGCTGTGAGTTACTTTTGTCTTTACATTTCAGTTAATCATTGTTATTTTTTCAAAGTTCTATTTTCATACAATTCTTATCATAATATTCTTTGACTTTAGTGTTTTTGAATTTGACTTTCACTTTGTTACACTCAATGACATTTTGTTATTGTACAAGTCAATTAATTTTTGGTGTAAAATGGCTTTCACAAATAAAAACAAAAAAGAGGTATGATACAAATTTATCACAAATACGATAAAAACAGTGTTAGAACATTGGAAATGTATCAAAACTTGTATCCCGAAAAATGACAATCACATTGAACTATGTTCAAGTTATTGGATCAAAATCTCACCAAATTTGGTTCGTTTGAAGAGCTAATGACAAAATACGGAGACAGGATTAACAATCAAAATTTGATCAATGAGGTGTGTATGGGGTAAATTAGACATTGTGTCCTTTCCAATGAAAATAGAACTTTGATCAAATAACAATGATTAACTAAAATGTAAAGAGAAAGGAACTCATAGTAAATGCTCAAAATGCTGGCCTTGTTCATGATAACACAATTGTGCCCTTCTTGGAATTTTATTCATTGCAAAATTAATTTGATTCCTCCTACTCAATCTTCCGAACATCATCATGACATCATCAAATCGATTTGAATTCCAAATATCAAACACTTCATCCATTTTTTTTTAATGTAGCCGTCCCTATTGCTGCTGATGGTATCTGGTTGAAACTGGCATAATTATTCATCGCCGTAGCAATGAAGAAATGGTTTCTGCTACATTTCAGCAGATGAGGAGTATCAAAAAGGTAAAATATTTTTTTTCTCAACAACAAAGAAATATGGCTACTCTACAGTCACTTTGACATCATTTCTGGCAAGTGTATGAAAATTGAAACCTAACTCTGAAATACCCCTAACTCTTAATCCAATTTTTGATAATTGCCTAACAGCTTCAATCAGAATACTTTTTATATCCAGTGTTGATGTGGATGAACTGGTGAAAAAGTATGCAACAATAGGCTCCAAAAAAGGTTATTTGAATATACATATGATACTTTGGTTTTGCAGAGATTTCAGTGGAAGTAATTTTAATACTACAGATACATACTAGCCAAATAAAAAAATGTGGTTCAACAATTATTTTCCTTTGTGAATTTACAGTGGAACTCCGATTGTTTTATCATTTTATATCATCACTCGTGAGGCATACACTATTCATAAAGTTCATTTTCATCAAATTATTTTCATAAAAAAAGTCTGCTTATATCCATATGGTCTATGTCAATTTACTTTATGATTTTCGTTATATGTTAATTCTTTCAATCTTACATAGTGAGTACTAGAAAACCTTAAATTTTTCGTCACCAGGAAATCGAAAAAAAAATACCCTGCAAACTACAGCAACTCACAGCTCGACACTTGTTCCTTTTGAAACTAAACATGAATTTTTCACAAATACAAAATCAATACTTACAACGACTCACTCTGTAATAATATTCCATGCCTCAACTTGGTTCGCTTGGTAAACACATCAGATTCAGTCGGTTGCGCTGTAAGTTGGCTGAGCATAAAATTCGACGTGGGGAATCTTGACCCAAATATGGCGAAGAGTGAACTTACTTGTGTTTACTTCTATAAGGTGCCAGAGTTGACACTCTACTTCCGCGGTCAGCAAAATAGTTGACCTCAAATAAAATTAACTCCAAACGGAATACTAAGGCCCGAATCCACAAAATCTTCGCATAGAAAATAACCAGAGAATTGAATATATCGCATAAACATGAAAATCTTGTGTCGGCAGAAAGCAGTCCACCTTATTTTATATAACTATTGCCATGTTTGAGTTTCCTCAGATTTTCTTAAAGAGAAAATTCTCCATCAATTCACCCATCTCACAAATATCGTTTGTAAACCAGTAAACCAAAGTTTAAACGTGATTCATTAAAGTGACGTAACATTTTTTCAATAATGAACCGAATAGTGTAATGTAACGCATTGCAACACAATAGTGCAGAATGTTATCAGTTACAATTTCAATGACTTGATATTGATAAAAAAAAAAAAATTGCTCACGCACTTACCTTGAATTTTATCTGGTGGCTGAGATGGGGCCGTCTTGGTGCATTCAATGATGATCGTCCAACAGAGAACACAGTGTATCCAAAACGCAACGAACATTGTCCCGCGAGATATATGATGTAATCACATTTTTACGTCCACAATTCGATCAGGCAATCGAAGGAACACATTTAGATGCCTGTAGGTGTACTCTCGGCTGAACAATAAACTGTGATCCAATTAAACGATAAAGTGTCTATTGGGTTTCCTAGAGGTCCTTTAAATTCATTTCCTCTCGAAGGTTTCTACGGGCAGGACTCGGGAGTTTCCTGGAAATTAATATATTGCATTAGATCTTGTCGCAATTATTGGCAGGCTATTCAGAGTTCAAACACTAATGGATATTGATTAGGCGAAGTCAGTTTCTGATGTAACAATTCAGATATTAACTGAGTTAGCGTTGATACGCCTGAAAAATTGAATTTCGCAAGAAAAATTAAATGATTATCTCTGTTTCGTGAAAATTAATGTCAATCTGTCGAAGAATGTATGATTGTTCAACAGAATCATCAGGTGTAAGGATATAATACATTCTTCTGCAGTTACTTTCAAACCTCAAAACAAACATTGATTGATTCATCTTATGAGGAATAATAGCGGATATAGCTCAATTGAAGTGATATAGCAATAAAGATTTCAAATATAATTTTTTTACATATAATTCGGGGTCCCCGAATTACTACATTGGCTGAAAAGTATCAGTTAAAACACATGGATGGCGCAAGTCTTATTGCATCCGCCACTTGTTCAGTTAGTCTAACCTTCAAAAGAAAGCTGATGATTTTCTACTCAAAAGTTCGAGAATTAGTGTGCTAAAAGTGACAATACTTTTGTTATTTTCAAAACGATAGATTAAAAACAATTCCGTGTTTTAATTTCACACTGATTCTTGATGGAACAAAATACCTTTGAAGCAAAGCAATGGCTTGAAAAGGACTCTGCTCCACAAAAAAAAAACAATGAAACTTTGGTTTGCTAACTTCAATGTGTTCGTAGACACACCGATAATGCAGAACGCAATGGACGTACAGACAACATAAAAAAATCTACAAAATTATTTTGAATGATCGAAAAGAGAAGTTGCGTGAGTTAGCTGATCTTTTATTTTTATTTATTATTCTATTATCAGATACTGTAATATCAGTAATTACTGTGGTTGATTGTGAGACCGAGTCAATAGGCTTATGGTATAAGGAAAAAGATGGATATCTTTTCGAATGGAAATCAGAAAGGTACCTAGAGAAAACTGTATCGATTGTTGTCAAACACTTGTGGTAGGCTAATTTCGGTTATTATTCATTTGTAGTCCCGATTCATCTTGTAGGAAGTTTACCAAGAGTTGTCTATCTTCGGATGCTTGAATTAGTAACGTATGAAAGTTTCATCCTAATCCTTTCAAGCCTACTCGACCGTAAATGTGTGCTCGTACGTCTCTCTCAAAACACACACAGGGAAATCCTTATGGCGCTCTCAGATCGGTGCCTATGCGAAGCTAGCGATCCATATTGGATTCGAATCGCTGGCGATCATATCCATTTGGAAAAACGTTCCCAAGAAGTTTATCCCACATAAACGTAGTTCTTCAGATGGAAGAGTTCTTAAACAGTGAAGTTCGAGGTGTACTGAGTTTAACCTTAAAACGATGAGCAGCCACAGTCCGTCAGGTATTTCAACTATGTACAGCTCTAGGTGGAATGAAATGTGCCAAGTCACTTAATCACTTGAGAGTACGTTAAAGTATCTATAAAAGAGAGACTAATCTCCAACCTATCTTCGATGTTCCAGACTATCAAGGTTGCAAGTGATGTTCGCGTCTCCAATCGGGCGAATTACTCTTTTTTTGGGTGAAATCCAGCAACTTCAGGGTATACTTGGGGGCAGAGCTCCATACAAGAGAAGAGTACTCCAGAAAAGGTCTGGCCTGGCTTTTCCAATTCCAACGACATGATTGTTCCAAAACATATTGGTGTCCATTTTAACCCTCAACAAACTTATCGTAGCAGAAAGCGGAATTGTCTGACCTGACATCATTATATCCTGTTCGGAGACATTTTATCTTCTTGGAGAAAACCGATGCCTGGGTTCTTGTGGCATTGAATTGAACCTGGTTCTCTCACTTCAATTCGAAATCACTTCTAGATCTCATTTAGATATGCAACCTCCTGCTGCCGGTGAAGATGGGATCCTGGAATCTCTGGAATCCAAATGAAATGACGAAACAAATGTGCTGTCGTTATCAAAGCAATATACTGGATTCTTGGTTTTTTCCAATGAGTCATTGATATACGGTAAAAAGTGGGTTGAAGACAATAAGGATTTCAGAAAAACACCAGCGTTGATGGTAGAAGTATTCGAGAGATATACGTCGACGGCCACTTGCAGGAAATGTTCTTTCAGGAATCTGAAGATCTGATGAGCCATAGCATCAAAGTTTGGCCACATACGGTCTAAGGCCTTAGAAATATCAAACGCAACAGCTTTTGATTCTCCATGTTTCTCGATTACATCATTCAGAATATGGGTGACATACGTTGAACCCTTCCAAATATTTGAGGATATGGTGGTTTACGACTTCTTCCATGATTTTTCCATGATGATTGCTCAAGATGTTGAAGCGTTCCAAGTATTTGAGGATATGGTGGTTTACGATTTTTTCCATGATTTTTTATATCACTGATAGCAAAGTGATTGATCTATAGTTATTTGAAAGATTTATCTTCCAACAAGAAGGAAAAACCCATTTCTTGTGAGACAGGTTGAAAAGTCTGTAAAATACTGGTGAGAGTTCTTTTGCGCACTTTTCAAGTGTGATGATGGGCACATCATCAGGGTCAGACGCCTTGTTGATATTGATCTGTTTCAAAATTCACCTGCCTAAACGTTGTCGAAAAGTAATTTACGGCATTGTGGATTCTAATATTGGCATAGTGGGTGGTGCCTTTTCCAGAAAATTTACTGTGGAGTGGGACTCAAATTGTTCAGCTAGTAGATTTGCTATTTCTATGGCTGGAATCGCAATTGAATCACCCACTAGTATTAGTGGTGAAATTGTCAATTTTCAAAAGTTTTGCTTAACAGCTCAAGCTACCGACCAGAAGGATCTAGACCCGTTAGGATTAGAAAGCAGTTTATTCCTTATTCTCTGATTCTGATGTTCTTTGTTTCCATTTATCCCAAGTTTGCATCTGTTGCCAGCTTCAACAAACCTATTACAGTTTTCGGCACTGAAATTTTTGCGCCACTGCCGATAGATTTCTGTTTCTGTTTAAAATCTGTTTTTTCAGTTAACCAGCTGTTGCACCCCTATAAACGACAACCCTCAGAAATCAAACTTGTGCGAGCTAGAGATTAACGAGGTCTTACCTTTCAACGTGTGATTCCTGCTCGCAATTTTTGTTGAACCAAGGATTGCCGTTAGAAAGCCGTTTCATTAAAAAAGGAATATATGCATCCATTGATGATAGAATAACGTCCGTTACTTCAGAAGCACAAGTTGATGGATCTTTCGAACTGAAGCAAAAATCTAGCCCGGGGAAATTTCGAAAATGGTCGTGAAGGTCCTCCCATTCAGCTGATCTCTAATGCCAAACTTTGTGTGGCTTGGATTGTTCCCCAACATTCATCGGTAATTCACTCAACACTGAAATCAGTTTGTGGTCAGAAGATCCCAATGGAGACCTCACGGTGACTGTGTGAATTTTTTTGCATTAATTCAGAAGACTTACGTATTCTCCATCACGGCAGGAATCCTGTTTAGATCATTTATAATCTGAGTACGTCCGCTGCTTATTGCAAAAGCCTCAGCTTCGCAACCTTGTCTCTACTAATATATGAAACGTAACTCTCTCTCTTTCTACCTTCACTAAGTTATATCTTCCTCTCCAATTACGTTCGTCACGCTCGATCACACTTTTCGTAACGTTCTCATCATGCCTTCTTCAACTGAATCCCCAAATCAAGTGCACGTGAAGGACTTTCACTTCAAAAATACTTTTATTTGAAGGTGATTGACAATGTTTCGTGGTGTATTTCATCAGTTCGGACCTCCATTGTCTAATATAATATAAATTGATTTGAAATCCCTGAAAAACAAATCAAAAAAAGAATAACCAAAAATAAAAATTGTATTAAACAAAAAACTGTAATTACAAAGAAATAACATACAAGCAACAACCAAAAAATAATATATTTTTTTGAAATCTTACAATTTTTATTTTTTATTTTTTGTTAATATTTTTTAATTTTTCAATTTTCAGCTTTTATTAATACATAATTTTTTTATTTTTTTGGTTGTTGCTGGCATGCTATTTCTTTGTAATTTCAGTTTTTTGTTTAATAAAAATTTTATTTTCGATTGATCTTTTTTAATTTTTTTTCAGGGATTCCGAATCAATTTACATTATAGTAGACAATGGAAGTCCGAACTGATGATATTCGAAAATACTCTTGAAACAATTAGTTTAATATGGATATTGAATTATACAAAAACACTTATTTCTATTTAGTTCGTATTGTAAACATTGGAGTTGAATCAAATAGATTGAAATTTATCTAGATAACCAGTATTTCGGATAGTTGATGATGATAATGAAGATGATTGGGCAGTTAATGAATTAGGAGTATTCTAGTTTGAGAATAATATGAGAATTTCAGTATTCAAGTGCTATTGTTACGATATTGACGTTGGTGATTTTATGTGAGATAAACATTCGTCGACATATTTACTGATATTTTGAATCAAAAAGTTTATTTGAGTAGTGTCTATCCAGAAAGTGTGAAATATGGAAGATTTGAAACATTTCAATGAGAGTGAATTCAGAAGAGGTGAGTTTTCTATGATAAAGAAACAATTCATGAAACTTTTTTCAACAGTGCACAATAAACATGTTTTTTGTTCCTATATGTATATGCAAAATTTAGTGTCATTTACGCGGCACTTTCTATTTTAAGATCAATTCTAGAAATAAACGAACCACTTCTGAAATTGAATTCGAAAATTTTTATGGACTATTTTGAGAATTTCTATCGATTTCTCCGAGAGTTTTTGACACGAATAAAAACTGTGATATAGAACTCCATATAGATATAAATAGTATGAACTTTTCAGTTCATTTCAATAAGTTACTGAATGAATTAGAAGTATTTTCAAAACAAATAACCATGAACTTTTTCATTCAGTAATTTGTTTCCTCTCACATATACGATAACATATCAGTCAACGAAAGTATGTAGTATAAACTGAACAGCAGTTCAGTATAAACTGAAACACCAAAACATGAACAGAACCTATATTAACCAGATGGAGCACAGCCTTAATACAATACTCAGGCAAAATTATTTCGAATCTGAAGGAAAAATTTATAAACAGATGAACTAGCGATGGAATCCCCACTATCTAGCAATATATCGGAAATAAACCTTCAAACCATAGATGAGAAAATCTTAACAATAGTAAAAAATCAAGATGAGAAAGAAGAATGGTTCAGATACGTTGACGACGGACTGTACATATCACAAAACAATGGAAAAAATAGATCAAATAACAGAGGATAATAATGAAATCAATCGAAAACTGATTTTCAGCATGGAGGAAGAAAACAAATTGAAACTCAACTACCTGTACATAAGCGTCGAATACAACCACAACAAAACACAATTTCTAATGATAATATACAGGAAACCTACACGAACAAGCTCCACTATACCCGTAAGTTCAAACCGCCCACCATTACACAAAATGGCTGCCTATAGCGCCTTAATATACAGAATTTTAAGGAAACCAGTTAGCAATGAAGCCCGGAACAAGGAACGGAAAATCATACCAAATAGCGAACGAGAACGGATACACCCAAAAGACATTGGATAAATCAGAAAATATAAACAAACAAAAAATATAGAACAAGGATCAAACCACTTCAACAGATGAAACAAAACAACGATGGAGAGCATATACGTACGTAGGTCACCAAACCAAAAAACTAACAAACATCGTCAAATCCCTGAACATCAACATCACATACAAGCCAAACACGAAAATAACACAAAAAATAAACAGCTATGAAAAAAAGACGAGAACCTAAACGGGGTATACAGCATACAATGCTCGGATGTCACCTCACAAACCACAAGAGCCAGGCGCCAGGTAAATTCAATCCTCCAAATACCCTAAGTAACTTACAATATCAATAACCCACCAATTGATATTGGAAATATAAAGATAAAAATCCACAATATGATTTATTAAGTAAACCTAACTTACATGGATTAACCAACAACGCTTCTAAGACAACAATGCCATATTCACACTACTACGCGATGTTCAAATGTCATTACAACAGCGCGGTGTATATAACCACGAATTCAATCAGCCATAAATTACGGTAGTGACGACGTTCAAGAGAAAACTACAATACGTTGAGTAAAACTACCACGAAAATGGAGTAGGTGAAATCGTAAATACTAGTATCGGTAGGTAGGACAAACTCGTTTACGTCACGTGAGATCAGGCGTAGGCGCATCGATGTCAACAAGCAATCGTGAAAGGAAGAAAATACCTCAATTTCCGTTTCACAAATGCATCACTATATCAATCAGGTATAAATAAACAAACACTATATCAAACAGGTATCAATAAACAGAAGGGCAAAC
>WOGO01009229.1:0-10300 GCA_015342085.1 Leptinotarsa defecta
TGTACTTTACCATACGTTTATATGAGGATAAGGCAGTGTTTGTCCCTACCGAACTACTAGCGCTGCTGTTGAGTGATTTTTCGTACTGCAGGAAAAAGGTTCATTAAATGAAGGAAGCTAAAGATTACTCAATTTCCGGAGGAAATGCAAGAAGTCTGAGATAAATTCAATCAGGTTCTTGGTGATGCGGTTCAACAAGTTGGCGAAAATTTTCAAAATGAGGTGAACAGAAAATTAAATTTAAGAGGTGCAAGCAATGTATGAAAGGTTGTAACCTGTCGCTATTCAGCTAATTCAGGCACATGAGAATGACTCAGGCAGAATCTTTATATATATATTTTTTTATTAATAATAGTATCATTAGAGGTAAAGCTGTCAAATTGTTGAGAGTTACACGGGATGATTCCTTCAACTGGTCACCTCACATTGACAAGTTAGAAACAAAGCTCTCGAGAAATATATCTCCACTTCTACTGAAAAAGATTGTCAACTTTATTACCTTTTCATCAGCATATTATGCATTTTTCCATTCACGCCTTAGCTACGAAACTTTAATCTGGGAAAACTGTCCTAACGCCGTAAAAATTCTCATTGTTCAATAGTGTGCTATTAGAATAATTTCAGGAGCTGATTTCAGAAATTCTTGTCGTCCCATTAAATAAACAGTCACTCTAACCAATATGCTTCGTTCTTGATTTTTCTTATTTGACATACATTTTTCACAGGTGAATGTTTTTCTGTGCTCAAAATACTGATATAGTTGTGATACTATTGATTTATTTATTTATTGCAAAGAATTTATTGTCTCCATGACCTGCTACAAATATATTTTTGCTAACATGGTTAAATAAACTTTTATCTATGAAACTAAGGCCTAAAAGCTTTCAAGTCGGTGCCAACCAACATAAGTCGGTGTCAACCAACATAAGTCGGTGTCAACCAACATAAGTCGGTGTCAACAGTTAGTCCTGAGAGAAGTAAATTACATCCCACAAAGTCAAGTTTTGGGTATTTTATAGAAAATCTTAGTAAATAATAGAGGTTATACGAGAATCGTCAAAATGGAGCAGATTTTTTACCATTCCAGGATTATTGACTTACACTGTTTATGATTATTCAATTTATTATTTTAGCTGTAACCTATCTACTCAATTATATCATCCACTGATTTGAAAATGTTCAAAACTTTTTTAAATATGCAAAATTTGTGGATTTCAATTTTATTATGTGTTCTTATATTTTAAATAATATTTCAGGACGTTATTTTCCACAATGAAGCTTACAAGAATAGCAGTAGTAGTCCAGAATCAACACCCGAGAAGTCTAGAAAATTGTTCATAGATAAATCTCCGTCACCTGCTAAAGGCTCCTCTTTTGTGTCAGCTGTTATAAATGCCATAAAAAGTGCGGCGCAATCGCCGTTTGCCATCAGAGATGTCAGCAAAGATACATTATCTACCGACCATTCAAGGTGAGTCAAAACATAAGTAAGTTTAAAATAGATATTTACTGGATCATCGATTTCCATGACTCTCAGAATTATCTACTCTGTCGAAACTAACTTCCACCACTTCACATGATGTAATAATGTAGTTCAATTTCCAGAATATACAAATAGGGGCTATCTGGACTATTGACTTTTCCTTTCGAGAAAGAACCAACAGTTCATTTTTGGTTGATTGGACCATGAATATCTTTCGAAACATTTAGAATCAAATAATGAACTGAATATTTTTTGATTGCTTGGCTCCCCTATAAAAACTTCCCCTGTATAGTTTTTATCGAATGTCAGAATTAGAGATAGAACTCCAAAGTTTTCTTTCAACTTTGGGAGGCCAGCACAATGTGAAAAAATTATCTTGTGAAAAAAGTTCAAAGTTTTACAAATCAATTGACCAAAAAAGTATTTTTGTGTGCATTCATTTGGCAAATCTGCACGTCAAGAGTTTCTAAGAATTTGGCAACTTTGATAGTAAATCATAAATGGTCTCAAATCGGTTATAAACAAGTTCATATGTTTCATATTTTTCTAGTTATTTTAACTTGAAAAAATACTATACGACTGAGAAAACATTTCTAAAAAATACTATATCCTCTTACGCAATATTTGCAGTAGATATGAAGAAAACGCAATGTGATTCATTAGTTTATTCATAATTCAACCACTGTGATGTTATTTATCTTTTCATGTTTAGAATAATGACAGGAGTCTCATACAGAAAATTCAAAATTGTTGCATCAGAGGTTGATATTCGGTATTGGAAGAGTACCTAAAATTTCACAAAAATTTGCGGATTTGAAGCAGTTGAATATGTTTAATTGTAAACGTTTTCGTGCAGCATGCATATGCTTCAAAATCTCCTAATACAGGAGTCCCCCTTATTTATATTAGCATCTATTTATAGAATCTGTTCAAATATGTTTTTGCGTTAACCAGCTTAGCAATAGATATGCATAATCTGAATATGCATAAAAAGGTAGTGTTGAAGCATTCCTGCCCATAAAAAAAATATTCCTGTATATCATCCAGAATAATTTATTTCCATAAATGGTAAAACAATTATTTTACTATGAAAGAAAATGTATTTAAAATTATGTCTTAAACAGCATCTATTTAGCATTCAGCGGAACTAATTGACAATTCTGACGAAAGTGTCTTTATATTCGACACTAGACCAACAGACTTGGAAAAATAACTAAAATAATTTTCTTTAGCTCTTTCTCTACGAATCTCTATTTTTGTATCTTCAAATATTTTTCCTTCTTTTTTGTCTTCTTGTTTTTCTTTATTACCTATTGTAACATTTTTATATTTTTGGCGACGTCCAGTACAAGGTGTCCTTCTATTTTATAAAATTTTGTATTATTGTTTTTGGTGAACAATAAATTTATTATTGTGTTTATCCCAGTTCGCAAATAATTTTAGAATAAATCATTTCCTCATTTGGATTTTTTTTTAATGAATTTAAACTAGAGAATGTTCATTTTCAAAATGTTTTTCAGTTCGAACGAAATGCTCGACTCAGAAACCGAACCCTGCCTCATGATGGAACACGTATTAGAAGACGTTGTTATACCCGACGGCCATTCCCAAAATCTAGTGTCTTCTGGTCATGGAAGTATGATGAGTTCTCGTTTGACACACAGTGAAAGCCTCACAGACCTATCCAATGCTATTTACAATAGACAAATGTCAGAACCCACTAGCGTGAGTTTATATGGCAGTATGACCACTTCCTTTACATGTGATTTGGCGTCGTTAAGTGAAATGTTTCCATCTGTCTCTCTCGTGGATCAAGTCATCGACGTCGATAACCTGATAACAAGACTATTGAAAGTTATTAGAATAATTCAACTCGAGAACGAAGACTGCATGAATGAGTTACAAGAACACAAGGACACCTTATCCGAACAAGTCGATAAACAAAAGGAAACCAACAAGGTTGTGGTTAAACAGTTGAAAGATTGGGAAATACTCGGGGCAAGACTGAAAACAGAAGTAAAGGATCTTTTGGCTCAAGTGAGCAGGAAAAATGCCGAAATGGACAGTCTCAAAACTGAGTTGAACAAGCAGAGGGAGGAGGTCGAGGTAGTATATTTTTGATATATTACCAAATGTTACCAAACTAAAATTAATGAAAATATGCAGAATGAGAAGAAATGTATAATGTGGATTTTGCAATTATGAATAGTTCATTTGAGGCAAAATAATTATTACATACCAGTATTTATTGTGAAAACTTTTTTCATTTTCACAAGATATTTATTTGAAAATACAGGTTTTCGTATCCAAACAATCTTTCACTTTGAAATATTGTAGGACTTTACTTTCATTATTCTAAAAGATCTTTTCCATTTCAATTTTATAATCAGTTATATTTTACTAAAGAGAGAGTAGTTTACTATAGTCAAGAAGGAACTCGAAATTTCTAATGATGAGTCAGATACTTTAAAGAAAATGAAGTGAGACATTTACTAAAATTTCATTTCTCATTTTCTGAAAAAACAAAAAATATATACTCTCCTTTTGAGCCTATTTTTGGAAAGGATTGACTTGTTAAAAGGCATAACGAACTATGTATTCTTAGAGAAAATGGAAAAATATCAGGTCATTATGTTTTCAGAAAAAATTATGTATTTTTTTTTTCAATAAGCCATTGAGGAAAAAATTCTCCCAAATTACCAGGAACTGAAGAGAATTTTTAGTGCCTTTAATGATTTTTCAAAAAATAGAAAAAATACAATTCTTGAATAGAATATGAAATGGATCCATATCATTCTTTACAATGTCTGCAAAAATGTATGTAAAAAAGGTCATAACATGATACATCATTGCTAAATATTGAATTATCTATTCCAACTTTTATGGAACACTATGAAGTTTTTAAAAAACTGAACAGTTAATCCTTTTACTACTTTTCAATTAAATTTGTACAGGGCTTGAACAGATAAAATCTGAAAATCTACATTCCATCATATATATAACACCTTGCTTCTTTTGAGTAATGGATGGCGAACACGATAAAACTATTTTTCGGGGTAAAACTTCTATACCCGTTTGACAAAAACATATCTATTTATAATGAAATATTGAGAGAATGCATGATAAGAATATTGAAAAGTAGTTCGTTTTAAAAAAGAAAGGCTTTTTTGCTCTCTACTTCTTCAACAATGAACAAAAAATGTAGGAAACTTCCAAATAAATGAAGAAAGGGAACTAATAGAATTTTCATTGTAGTTATAAAGAGTTATAGTTATCTAGAAACATAAATGTGAAATTTTTATGAACTACTGATCAAAATTCATCCATTAAAAACGTAAGATGTATAGGTTAGGTTTTTGGAAAAAATTATGGATGGATTATATATAAAAGATCCCAGAAATTCCAGTTCCTCAATCTCAAAAAGTAGCAATTTTTTGTTCAGTCTGTTTTGGAAAAATGTTGAGGCGTTCAATTATTGAAATACTTTGTATATTTGTACGCTACACTATATATTTCAAAATTTGCCTTTGGATAGAAGAATTTGTGGGAACATTTATTAAATCCCAAATATCTGTGAAACTTGTTCCTACCTATTATAAATATTCTTAATCATTACAGAAATTGAATCAGGACGTTTGTGAACTGTCCACTGCATTGTCCAAAGCAGAGTTAGATAATAAAATGAAAGAGGAATCTGTTGCCGAAGAAATGAAAAAGTGGGAAAAAACTGGAGAACTTCCATCACCCGATATTTTGGGTAGACTTGTATCAGCCAATAATGAGGTAATCATCACAGTAACCTTTTTGTGTAGTTTCAAGGTGTTTCACAGCAACAGCACATGTTTATTGATATCTATTGTTCAATTCAAGTAACAAACAATAGCTTGGTTAATCAACAAATCAATTACAGCTAATTTCATTATAAAGCTATATTGTTTCTGTGCTCTTAACTGATATTTCTCAGTCTTCATGCATATTAATTGATTTGGTGCTAACAAACAATTCAATTATGTACTGCCATTGTATTGAGATATTTTTATTTAACATACTATTAACCTTAGTATTCTGGATGGAAATAGAAATTCCAAAGTGGTGACAGGTACAACTTGTCAAGTTTAGGATGATTTTTCTAAATTTCAATATGGCGCTGCTCACTAGAGTTAGTTTTTGGCAAATAACATAACTGACAGTTGTAAAAAAAGTGCTATCATTCAATCATCTTGAGTGAAAAGCATAAAATGAGAATGATTGCCTCAAAAACTAAATCATTTAATGAACCATATAAATTCAAATTAAATCAATCGTTTCAAGTCATTGGTTCATCTTGGGTTGCAAAAAGGAACTAAATTCTATTCACCCCTGAATAGTCTAAATGAAATTATCTTGGGTATCTTTTTGTGCCGACGAAATATATACGAGTGAATCACAAATTGTGCAAGGAGCAATGTCGTAAGATATATTAGGTTTCCAAGATTAAGAGGGCCCGCATGCTAAATCGGATACCATAATAGATACAAAGTCAGTTAAATTAGAAAAAAGTTGACCATTTTAGAGCTTATTCAAATAATGTTTAGAGTTTACTAAACGAATGATTGTGGTGTTACACCAGTATAGTTGTTGCGAAAAAGGTTAACTTCCTTCTATATCTTGTCAAATATCAAAAAAATAAATTAAAACGATGTTAGCGAAATTCTGTTTCTTTTAAATTCCTCCAAAAATGATTGAAATATTCCAAAATTCAAAAAAGTGGTATACAATTTTCTTCCTTACTACAATAATCCTGGTTACTATCCACAGTCTAATGGAGAGACTTGAGTAGGTCATATTTTGAGAATTGCTAGGCATCAGGAATTAAATTGGAAATGAAAAACATGCTTTGTCTCTAAAAGTATGTTATGCTTACATTTCAGCTTGCATTTTTCGTAAGATTAGCACAATCTTTTGAACCTTTTTGCAAACATTACAGTTTTAAGAATATTTCATTGTAATTTTGAGATGACTGGAATTAAGTTACTTTAACGAATAAAAGTTTAAAATTTTTCATAACCACACATGTATCCATTCTATTGTTTACTACTTTAGAAGTATTTTAAAAGTAAAATAATTAAACTATTCAACGCTAAACTCTGACTTTTCTCTCATAGTTAAAAGATTCCCAAGAAATTGTGCAGAAATTATCCTCGATAATGTATATTACACGCCTCATTTGAAACAAGTGCATTCTATTTATACTTTTAATAACTCTTGACAGAGAAAGTACCATAATTCAATTAAAAATTCATAATGGTGAACTGAGTCATGATTTATTCATCACTTGAGATACATTATTTATATTATGCAATAAATTTATGCCAATTTCCATTTTTAGATACCGATTCTAAAAGAGAAGTTATCTGAAAAGGAGAAACATCTTAAGGAATTGACTCAGGAATTTTTGACCAGCCGACAGGTTCTGTCAGAAAGCTTGAAGGAGGCCCTCAATGAATCGAAGAAACAATATGATGCAATTGATTGTGCATTAGAGGTAAGTTAATGAATTTTTCCAGTCGCAAAATTTCTGTTTTCTTCTACAGTTGAAGGTGAGAATTTCTTAGTTGTATCTACTGGCAGATATATAACCCACTCACCAGAAACAAATAAAAATAGCAAGCTTGCAATAATTCACAAAGACCTGGACAGTGCTAAAAAGATTATTAGAAAGAAAGTTTAAAAAATCTATTTTTGTATTTTTCAGTGAGTGTTATCGTGAAAGTAGATCCAATGAAAGTTAGAGATCATGCAATTTTCAACAAATATTATTTTTTGCATTATGCAGATATCGCCATTTTAAATATTGAAAATACTAATATGCACTCCTTCACACACAATATACATCATCATACATACATCATTGAGATAGGAGATCTATTATACCTTGTTGTACAGGAGGGAAAAATGAACATTTTCAATAAATACATTCAGTATGCATTTGTATTTGATGGTTCCACTCATAATTAGAACAATATTAGAGTTACAGAACAATGTCGTCTGAAAGCAGAAACATTTTCATCTTCTGAAGTTGTTTTTGGTCATTTTGTGATATTTCCAAGAAACCAACAAAAATCTCACAAGACTTGTTTCAGTGTTACGTGAAAAATTTACAGCTGCAAACGTTTCAGTGAAACAAGATGATAATGATGTTGTTAATGAACATAATTACCCAACAAACTCCCAATTGATCAGATTATTTACTCAATTGTATTTTATAAAATAATTGAAGCTTGTGTAATGAAATTATCCCCAAAAACAAAACAAAAAAAATTGTTGATTTAATAAAACTTCTTTTATCAATAATAATCAATAAATTTTTGGGAAAGAAAGCTTTTGGCCTTCTACTACTTCATCTTCATATAAAAAATGAAGGATGGAGTAGTAGAAGGCCAAAAGCTTTCTTTCCCAAAAATTAGTCACTCCTAAAAAATATAACCCCTTCAATTCAATCAATAAATGTATTGAAAAAGATATTTTTCCTGATTATCTGAAAAATCTATTCTTAAACCAGTTCATAAATGAGGTGAATTTTATAAAAATTTTTAGGTATTGGTTTTGATAAATTGCAATATGCAATTCAACCAAATTCAAATACTCAAGTCAGCAGTGACAGGTCTAATACAACTGAGAATTAATTGAAAATAATTATAAATAACGACATGAAAAAAAATGAGAAATGGTTGAATGACCTCAATTTAAAAATCAACTTTGAAAAAAAATTAATCATTTTCGAGAAAAAAATATGAATAATATAAAACTGAATCTTAAAATTGAAAACAAATTAATCAAGCAAGTTGAAAAACATAGTCAGGCCTAATAATTGATGTAGATTTAAATTTTGAAGTTTATACATAAAATTGAAAAATCGATTTACGACTGCTGGGAGCAATCATAAGTATACATTTTTTAGATAATCGCTCTGCAAATTAGATATCTCATTACAATTTGGTCAACCTGCACTAAAAATATAATTTATTGTTTAATGAATTAAGCTATAAAATAATATTTAATAAACCATGGGATACTCCATCTTTGGAAATATACAAACTGACTAATGATATGACTTTGAATCATTTAATATTCTTCGAAAAAGCTATATGAATTGTCTAAAAATCAACTGAAAAGTAATATTCGATTATAATATATAATATAATAAGTTCCAATAATACTCATCTTCTTGTAATACATACTACCAAAGAAAAAAATAATAAGATTTCAAATTATTTATAAGTTCTGTACATCAAAAAGCAAGTCTGACAAAATTTGACCTTGGACCCCAGTTGAGAAAGAATTACTAAAAGATTAAAATTGTTTTCAGGTACTGCAGAGCATTCAACCTGTAGTTCAACAGTGTGCGTCTCTCGGAAAACTGCAGAGGGATTTAGAAGAAATTAGCTTCCAGAGTGCATCGTCAGTACCTTTGGTACCTTCGGATTTTAATGCTAATGCAGCCTTGTTGCAGGCTGTGGCTGGCTTAGAAATAACATCCGCTATTAATTCAACTGCCTGAGTATGGTACATGAAAACGTTGTTTTTGATAGGTTAATGTTTGTAGTGTCACGCAGTTGTTTAAAAGGTTTGTGAAAAATACAGGGTGAGCTAACTATAAGCAACACCATCCCCAATAGAGTTTTATCACCATAAAACTGAATGTTTACTTTAATTTTCGTTTTTTAAGTAACAAGTTTTACTGATTTTTTCATATTTTAGCAATTGAATCAAAATTATGAAAAAAATTGTTTATAGTTCTGTTATTTGTTGAATTGTTTTATTTACACATTTTTCTCGTATATTGTGAATTAGGGTTGTGAAAAATTGCCATTCAATTTGTAGCATGTATTTTAAGCGTTATCTAAATTTAACATCTTGATAATCATAAAAGGCTGAATAATGCCATTTACTGCTTCCACGTCCAAAGGAAATAAGAATATTTCTTTTTGATGGTATTATTTATACTGAGCAATTTTATATTTAACATTTTTTACAATAATCATCAGTTCTACAGGTTAAAATTTAATTTTTTTGGATATTCGATAATGTAAACCGCACACATAAATTCCGCGAAAGGAAAATTTAAATGTAACAATATGAGTGGTGCATTGACAAAATTCGTATTTTTCTGAATGTATTATATTGCCATTATTGTAAATAAATTTATTTATTAAGTACTTATTTTAATATTTTCCAGTTATTTATACTATTATATGTATGTATATATTCATGTAACTTCAAGCTGAGATACCAAGGGTTCAACATGCCTTCTCAATTCTGTTCAAATTTTGAAGGTAGTTCTGGAAAAAACCTTTACACTTTCCAAAAAAAGAAAATGATAAAATCAATTCTATCCCTAGTTCTATAAAAAAGGTTTCATTCATCGGTAACACCCAAATTTTTGCCATTTCGAACAAAAATCGAATTATCAATCATGTGTGTCACTATCATCGAGTCTCACCCCTCCCTTTCAAAATACGTTCCAAAATGTATATGATTTTTGTACAGCAGAAAAAAGTACATGAATTCTGAATATTAAGTCTTTGTTTTATATGAAATGCTTCTTAATTACGGAAGTATCTATCAAATCTACTACAAAAACAGCTTTTTTTTTAAGGACAAAACACAAGCACTATAGGAAAATCTTTAAGGCGCTCCAAGAGCTGTGCCTGTGCGAAAGTAGCGATTAAAGTTGGATTTGAAACGCTGGAGAATTCTTTTGGAAAAACTTTCTCAGGAAGATTATTCCACGTAAACGTAGTTCTGCAAATGAAAGAGTTCTTAAACAGTGAAGTT